>JARQOD010006780.1:0-41493 GCA_033576555.1 Oophaga sylvatica | reverse complement strand
ATGATGAAGAAGATGAAGCAGAATATGAATAAGAATAATAGTTTAATAAGAAGAATATGAGTAATGTTAACAAAGATGAATAGCAAGAAGTTTAAGAAGAAGATAAAGAAGGTGAAGATGAAGAATAATTTGATGAAAAAGATGATGCTGCAGAAGATTATGAAGGAGAAAGTGTGTGAAAAGTTAAAAAGGTGAAGATGAAGAGCATGGAAGTTGTGTAATATACATATTTGCCAAAATATAAAAAACGTTAACATTGTCAATTTCTTCGTCAATCCGAACATCTTTAAAAAAAAAAATATTTATGCTATTCCATTTGATTGGGTTAAACATCTATGCCTTTAATGTCTCCTCAACCTTCCCCAATACATTCTACATTACTCTTTGTTGTTTTCCTTCATGTACAATTAACCAACAAGGCAAGAATGGGTTTTTTTTAATTTCGATATTTTGTTCCCATAGACTTACATGGGACTTCCGGTATCGGTATCGGGTATCGCCGATATTTTAGTGATATCGGCGATACCATTACGATTCCGATACTTTAGGATATCGGAAAGTATCGCTCAACTCTACTTACCAATTCTTTTTTTTTATTTCATCTGTAGGTTCCTCAACATGAGGAAGGACAGCGTGACATAGATAACGACCTACTTATTCAAGCTGTGTAAGAGTGAGCAGCATTGTGGGACCCCCGTGATTGAAATCATTCCAACTCAGCCTTGATCCGACGACTCTGGGAAGAAGTGGCCAGATTGCTGCTGGATGATTGGGACCGTGCCACGCCGCATGCCAGAAAGGATTTTGGTAAGTATTGCAATTTGGTCTGACGTGGCAGTGAACCTGTAGGTGCATTGCTTTACACTTAATTCTCTCCTTTTTTCACTCTTCACAGTGAAGAGAATAAAAGTCCGTTGGCGCTCGATGAAGGATCGCTTCAATAAGGACATGACATAGGACATTCGGGTTCGAAGTGGTGCTGCTAGAAAAATGTGAAAATATAAGTACCATCAGCACCTTTCTTTTTTGAAGCTTGCGGTTGCTCAGCGTGTTAGGGTTCGATTTCCCGCTGCTGCACAAGGGGAGTCTCGAACCCGTCCCGCTGCAGTCTCCCATTCATCTCCGGCCACAGTGGAGCCTGCTCAGCAGAGATGTCGGTCCAAGCGTCTTGCCCACTCCACTACTGTGCAGTGACTTGCTGCTGCCTTTCCTGGATCTGCTATTATAGCCAGTGCTGGAGCAGACGTCTTTGGGACAAAGTCCTGCGTTTTCCCTTCTGAGCATGCCCAGAGTGAGATCTCTCATTGGAGATCAGGGGTCACATGTTCAGGTGCTGCAGCGGCTCCTATTGGTCCGCCAGGAAGGTCATGTAGCTACATGTGTTTGTAACAGTTTCTCATTGGTCCTTGTTCCTGGAAGGTCCTGTAGCTGTTGCTATAAAAGGGTAGCATGGCTGGGCCGCCATGCGCTAATATCAACCATTTTATGCTATGCGCCAGTGTGGTCTCGGCCTTTTGGCTGTGATCGTGTTTCGCGGTCAGAGGGTGCGAGTTTTCCTGGAGTGATCCAGGGGCTTTGCTGGCAGCGTGCTGCTGATTTTCTACTGCGGTATCCGTACCGGCAGTCTGGACTGAGGATGTTCATTAAGAATACGATCCGTGTGGTGGTGGAAGGTGGTGAGAAAAACAACCTGGTGTACGTCGTTCGTGACCTGTTGGAGGGAAAGGCTGGAGCCCATCGTCAGGATATCTACAGCGTCAATGAATTCCGGAGTCAAGGTACATATGATGTAACCTTTGTGAATGAGGGATGCTGTTTGACCGTCTTTGAATGGCTCAGAAGTAATGAAGGTGATCCATGCCTGGAGGGAGTGCAGGTGGAGCCCCTGTTTGGGCTCATGGAAAAAGTGGTGACTGTGACTGTGTACAACCCCTATACAGAAGTAGCACTACTGGAGCAGTTCCTGGAGCGGTACTGTGAATACGTGAAGGGAGGGGAGAAGCAGAAAAATGTCTTGGGCATTTTCAACTGCAAGTATGTGTTTCGGGTGAAATTGAAGAAGGACCCAGGTTGTTTGGGAGGTTTCACCCACCAGCGAACTTTTCAGTGGCGGGTCATAGGGGCTTCCTGTCATACCCAGGGCAGCCACTATACTGCAGGAGGTGCTTTCAGTTCGGGCACCTGCTAAACATGTGTAGCAAGGAGTTGGTTTGCCGTAATTGCAAGCAAGAGGGTCATGTGGCGGCTAGGTGTCCGATGCCTCGTGAATGTGACAGGTGTGGCAGTTCAGAGCACCTGTATAGAGACTGCCCGTTTGGTGTGCCGAGGAGGTCAACTAGAGAGGAGGAGGAAAGAAAGAGATGTGAGGAGGAGCGGAGGCGGGAGGAAGAAAGGAAGAGAGAGGAGGAGGTTAAGAGGCGGGAGGAGGAGAAGAAGCGGAGGGAAGGCGAAGTCGTCGCGCTGCAAAGCGTTGTGAGGGCGCCACCCACTCCTGCCGAGAGACGGAGGGAGAAGCGGCAGGAGGACAAGGAGGCTGAGAGAAGGAAGGAGAAGCAACAGGAGGAAAAGGAGGACAAGGAATTTTGGAAGGCCATAAGGCGAGAGGAGCGTTCATGGCCTAAAAAAGAAGTAAAAAAAGAAGTCCCAGTTGCTGAATCATGGTCAGAATGCCTGATGGATTTCGATATATCTGTGGCAGAGGAGGAGGCTGAGGTTTTAGTTCATGAGTCTGATCCGAGAAATATTGGTGCCTTCTCCTCGGAAGAGGACTCAGGAGGGTTAAAGTGTCACAGGGAGGGTTGTGGGGAAAACAGAGACATTGAGGTGGTGGAAGAAGGAATGGCCCAGAGGAAGACTGGGCAGAAAAAGGCACGGGTGGAGGAGTATATGGAGGCCAGCGGCTTGGAAGGCTGCTCGGCACAAATGGTGGAGGAGGACACTGGCGGTACTGGTTAAGTACGTTTTACTTTTCCAGTAGCCAGGTAGGTTTTTTTTGTGTACATAGCTTTGCTCTTTAAGCAATAGCTATCTGTTTTTTTTTGTGTGTTTTATGTAATGTGTGTCAAGTTATATCTGTAGGTTGTTTTTGTATTTTTTTTCCTTTTTTGGCTTTTTTGGACAAGTGTTTTTTTTGTTAAGCTTTTTGGTTTGTGTTTAGTATGGGTGTTAGAATTATATCTCAAAATGTGAGGGTTTTTAAAAATAAGTTGCGGCGTGTGGCCATTTTTGAGTTTTTGCAGCGCAAAATGCGGAATTTTTTTGTTTACAGGAGTGTGGGATTGTGGATGGTGTGAAGGGGAGTGAATGGCCTCATGGTGCGTCTGTGTGGTCAGGGAGTGCATGTAATAGAAATGACGGTGTTGGTTTTTTGGTGAAGGGGCGTAATGTGAGTTTGTGTGACTATATGGTGATTGAGGTTGGGAGATGCGTGTTAGCAAATTTTGAGTTTAGAAATATTCGTTTTAGTGTTATTAATGTGTATGCTCCTGTGAAAAAACAGGAGCGTAAAGTTTTATTTGAAAAAATTAAGTTTTTTATTCCAGGTAGAGTGCCTGTTGTGATTGTGGGTGATATGAATGTTGATGTGGGAAAGGTGAATGTGGATGTGTCAAGGAAAGAGTTAATGGACATGGTGAGTGATTTTGGTTTGAGGGATATGCAGAGGGAGTGTAAAGTAACTCCATTGTTAAATACATTTTTTTCTGAGAGTGGGAGGGTGGCGTCTAGACTGGACTATTGTTTTGTTTCAAAAAACCTGATTGCTGTTAGTTATGCACAGGAGAGTGTGCCGTTTTCAGATCATGTGTGTATGAAGTGTGAAGTGGATGTGCATACTGAGGAGGTAACTGGGAAAGGTATATGGAAGCTGAATGTGAGTTTACTGGATGGGGTGGAGGTGAGAGAGGAGTATGAGAGACATTATAAGGAGTGGTGTGAGAGCAGAAGTGAATTCAGTAATGTGTGTGAATGGTGGGATTGGGTTAAATGGAAAACCAAGGGTTTTTTTTAAAAAAACTTGGTTACAAGTGTGCAGCTGCTAAGAGAGAAAGGTTTGCTGGGTTGAATGCAAGATTGAGTGTGTTATATAAGCTAAGAGAGGGTGGGATGGATGTGAGTGAAGATTTGTTGAGAGTGAAAAAAGAAGTGAACGAGTTTTTGAGAGAGAGAGGGAGGAGTATTGTGTATAGGGCTAAAATAGAGAACTTGGAAAAGAATTAGAAGTGTTCGCGGTTTTTTTTTCAAGAAAGTTTTTGGAAAAAGACAGAGCATGAGTGTTTTGAATGGAGTGGATGGAAATGAAGTGAGTGGTGCGGACTTATGTGAGGAAGTGGCAAAGTTTTATGATGATTTGTATGCAGTGAAATGGAGGGATGAAGGTTTGGAGAGTGATGTGCTGAGTGTTTTGGAAAATAGATTGAATGGGACAGAAAGGGAGAGTTTGATGGGGGAGGTGACGAGTGAAGAAATATGGAAGGTGGTGTGTAGCATGGCGCTGAATAAAACGCCGGGGGATGATGGTCTCCCGGTGGAATTCTATCGTGTGATGTGGGATGTGATTGGAAAGGATTTTGTTGATGTATGTAAGTATATGTGGGCGAATGCAGAGGTGGCGAATGGTATGCGTGCAGGAGTGGTTGTGCTGTTGCCAAAAAAAAGGTGATTTGAAAAATCTAAAAAACTGGAGGCCGATCACGTTGCTTAATTGTGATTATAAAATCTATGCGAAGCTTTTGGCAAATAGGATGCGTGATGTGGTTGGGAGTGTGGTGGGTGAGGAGCAGTGTTGTTCGGTGCCTGGAAGGCGGTTACATGAGGGTGTGTGTATGCTGAGAGATTGTTTGTGGGACTGTTTGAACCGTAAGAAGGGGGTGTATGTGTTGAGTTTGGATTTTGAGAAGGCGTATGATAGGTTGGCGCATGGTTTTCTGTTTAGAGTGTTGGTGAAGATGGGTTTTCCGGCTGAGTTTGTTGAGAGAGTGAGAAGTTTGTATAAAAATATTTATAGTTGTGTTTTGTTGAATGGGAATGTAGGTAGGAGAGTGAATGTGTTTTCCAGTGTACGGCAGGGGTGCCCATTGTCCCTGTTGTGTTCATTTGCGCGATTGAGCCGTTGTTGTGTATGTTGAGGAAAGATAAGGTGATTCGGGGTGTGCAAGTGCCGGGGGCGGGGGGGAGGGAGTGGAAGGTGAATGGTTACATGGATGATGTGTGTGTTTTGTGTGATTCAGAGTGTTCGGTGCGTCGTGTGAAGTTGTTGGTATCCGTTTTTTGTGGAGCGTCTGCGTTTAAAGTGAATTGGGAGAAGACTGAATGTAAGATTTTTGGTGGGAGGACTCTGAGCAATGATATTGGGGTGAATGTGGTGAGTGGACCGATAAAGGTGCTGGGTGTGAAATTTTCAGAGAAGTTGGATGGAGAGGAAAGTTGGGTGGATGTGAGAGAGAGAGTGGAGCGCAAGTTAAATTTTTGGAAGATGAGAGATTTGACATTTTTGGTAAAATTTTAGTTATTAAGAGTGTGGTGTTACCAATTTTTTTGCATGTTGCGGTGGATTTTCCACCAGGTTATATGTGTGTTAGAAGATTAAATAGGGTTTTGTTTGTATTTTTTTGGCGTTCAAGTATGGAGCGTGCAAGGAGAGAGGTTGTGATGAAGAGAATGGATAAGGGGGGGCTGGGATTCCCAAATTTGAATGTATTTTTTGGCGTGAATATTATGGTGTTTGTATTGGGTGTGATTAGGATGGATGGGAAGTGTGCATGTATGTGCAGGTATTTGTTTGGAAGTTTTCTGTTCCGTTTGAAGTGGCGGGAAAGGGATCTAAGGTGCCCAGTGGCTTTTGAGGTGCCTGTGTGGTATGTGTGGGTTTACAAATTTTTGGTGAAGTATGAACTGTGTGATGTGGATGTGAGGTTGTTAGAGAAGAAGAAAGCGGTATATAGGATGATTGAGTGTAGAGAGATGGAATGTGGTATCTATATGGTGAGAGGAAGTGATGTGCAGAAGGTATGGAAGAAGGTACGTATGGATGGTATGACAAATAGACAGAGCGAGATTGTGTGGCAGTCATTGCATGAGGTGTTACCGGTGAGAGACTTCCAGAGAAACCGGGGTTTAGTGAGGAGTGAGATGTGTCCGAGGAGGGGATGTGGTGGGAGAGAGAGTGTGGTGCATTTGTTTTGGAATTGTCAGTATGCTAGAAATGTGATTTCAGGTTTGGGCCCGTTGTGTAAGGAGTTGTGTGATGTGAATTTTTTGACGTTTGAGTTATTTATGTTTGGGTTGGGTATGTGTGGAGAAAAGGAGAGAGTGTTGTGGTTGATGCTTGCATGTATAAAAGAGGTGTTGTGGGATGTGAGGAACGTGTATGTGTTTAAGAGGAAGGAGATTGAGGTTAAAAATTGTTTAAAAATTGTTTTGGGAAAATTGTATTTTTGTTTTGTGTGTGATAAGAGAAAGAGGGGGGAGGAGGACGCAGAGGGAATTTGGAAAGTTAAAAAGTGGAAACATCTTGTTAATGTGTCTCAGTTTTGTGTTTTTTTGTGCTTGTAAATAAAGTTGGTTTTCCGATGATGATGGGAACAGCTGCTGCATTATGTAAGTGTACACGCTGTTTGGGAGTCGAGTTCCTTATAGTTTTGGTTATCTGACTGTGGAACTTCCCATCTGAGGGAAAAAAAAAAAAAAAAGTCATGTGTATGTGTGGATAGGGACCCGGCTGAAATAAGCCACTAGAATACCGACTTAATCGGTGAGGAGTTTGGTATGGTAGTTGGTCAGGGTCGGTGTCCTAGATGCCCTAGATTACCGGCATAACCAGTGAGGAGTTTTGATTGCCGTATTCAGGGTCTGGCGTTCAGACGCCATAGATTGCGGGTGACTCCGCGAGGACATTAGCACATGATCACGCTTTATGTACGCTTAGCACTTAACTGTGTACCTGAGAGCCTTACAGGACACAGTGCTTTTTCTCAGCGGCCCTGTGACGTAACAGGGTTCGCTTTCAACGCTAGTCAGCGCCCTAGCGTGTTTTCTTTGCCACTCAGTTGTGTCTAGTGAGTGCGCACACATCACCATATAGCGCTGCGGCTCTCCTTCTAGCGGCTCTGTGGAGTAACAGAGTTCGCACTCATTGCCACAGCGCATTACGGCGTTTATGTTGGCGACTCTGCGGGATAACAGAGTTTGCTTCTCGCGCCATTTTTACTAGCAGCAGGCTCCGCTTGCACGGTGGACCCCGGGCTGCGAACGCACCTTTCTACATTATATATTTGGTGTGTTCCGCAGACCCATAACATAATATTAGCGCCAGGGTCTGGCTAGTAAAATGGCGGATGAACAGCGATTACAGCTGTACATCCAGCAGCTGGAGGGTAGGTTGGCGGCTCTTGAGCGCACAACCTCAGCTGTGGATGTTACCGCAGTCGCTGTTCAGGCTGCTAGTGTAGCTGCAGCCAGTTTGTCCTCTGCCACCTCTGTCCCTACATTGTCCCACCTCCCGCTTCCAGACAAGTTTGCTGGTGACAGCAAGCAATGTCGGGGATTCATAAGTCAGTGCTCCATACACCTCGAGCTTCTGGCTGCACGTTTCCCCACGGATCGGGCACAAGTGGGCTTTGTGATAGCTCTTCTGTCGGGCAGAGCGTTGGAGTGGGCAACGCCGCTGTGGGAGCGCGACGACCGTGTGGTGCAGAGCGCTTCTCGTTTTCTGGAGGCTCTGAAAAAGGTTTTTCTAGGACCTCAGGTCACCCACGATGCGGCGCTCAAACTGCTGGCAAGTACCCAGGGTTCGGCTTTGGTCAGCCATTTTGCTGTCCAATTTCGGACTCTGGCCTCGGAATTAGAGTGGCCAGATAAAGTCCTCATTCCCGTGTTCTGGAGAGGACTGGCGGGTCATGTGAAAGACGCCTTGGCTACCAGGGAGATTCCTGCCACACTGGAGAAGCTTATCGCTATTTCCACCAGCGTCGACCTCCGTTTCCACGAGCGGAGGCTGGAACGTGTCCAGTGTAGGCAGAGGGTCCAGTTGGCTCCTACCTTCACCTACCCTCTGGAGTCGCCTGTTCAGGCGCCTGACCTTCAGGAGGTTGCTCCTGCAGGATCTAAATCTCGGGTCACTCGTCCATCCCCGATTTGTTATATTTGCCAGCAGCAGGGACATTTTGCCAACCGATGTCCACAGCGGCTGAATAAGCGGTCGCGCCCAGTAACCGTAGGAACAGGGTCACTGGACGCCATGAGTTTTGCCCCTAAAGTGCTCCTCAAGGGGATAATTACCCACGGTTCTACCACCCTACCCGTCAAGCTGTGTGTGGATTCTGGGGCAGAGGGAAATTTTATGTCATCCTCCTTTGCTTCTCGCCACACCATGCCTTTGGTGTTGCTGGCTGAACCAGTATCGGTTCGGGTGTTGAACGGAGCAATTCTGCCCTCACAAATCACCCATCAGTCTGTTCCACTCACCTTGTCTATGTCTTCTTCCCATCAGGAGAATATATCATTTTTTATCCTCCCTGAGGGTATAGATGAGGTTTTGTTGGGATTACCCTGGCTCCGCCACCACTCTCCCCATATTGAGTGGGCTTCAGGGAGAATTCTGGGTTGGGGTAATTTATGTAAAGGCAGATGCATTAGGGACAGCGTGCAGGTCAACACCACTGAGATACCCATAGACCTCTCTCTTCTTCCCAAGGTCTATTGGTCTTATGCCGACGTTTTCTCAAAGAAGGCTGCGGAGACTCTTCCGCCTCATCGCCCCTATGACTGTCCTATCGACCTCTTGCCTGGAGCTGAGCCTCCTAGAGGAAGGGTCTATCCCCTCTCTCTTCCTGAGACAGAGGCCATGTCCCAATATATTCAGGAGAACTTGGCAAGGGGATTCATTAGGAAGTCGGTGTCACCAGCGGGAGCGGGGTTCTTCTTTGTGCAGAAGAAGAACGGAGAACTACGTCCGTGCATTGATTATAGGGGTCTCAACGCTATCACCGTGAAAAATAAGTATCCTTTGCCGCTAATCTCTGAGCTTTTTGACAGGCTTCAGGGAGCAAGGGTATTTACTAAGCTAGACCTGCGGGGTGCGTATAACCTGATTCGCATCCGTGAGGGGGACGAGTGGAAGACGGCATTTAACACCAGGGATGGGCATTATGAATATCTGGTAATGCCCTTTGGGCTCTGTAATGCTCCAGCTGTCTTCCAAGACTTTGTGAACGACATCTTCCGGGATATGTTGACCACCTCGGTGGTAGTCTATCTGGATGACATTCTCATCTTTTCTCCAGATATGGCCTCCCACCAGAGAGATGTCTGCAAGGTCTTCGACCTCTTGCGAGCAAATTCCCTATATGCGAAGTTGGAGAAGTGCATGTTTGAGCAGGAGTCTCTACCTTTTCTGGGCTATATCATCTGCACCCAGGGATTGGCTATGGATCCTACCAAACTACAGGCTGTGATGGATTGGCAAGAACCCCACTCCCTTAAGGCGGTGCAGCGCTTTATGGGGTTCATTAACTACTATCGCCAATTCATTCCCCACTTCTCCACTTTGGTAGCTCCCTTGGTAGCCCTCACCAAGAAGGGAGCTAATCCCAAGTTGTGGTCAGAGGAGGTCACCAAGGCGTTCTCCTCCATCAAGTCGCATTTCGCCAGTGCTCCCATCTTACATCGCCCCGATGTCGATAAACCATTTATCTTAGAGGTGGATGCCTCTTCTGTTGGTGCTGGAGCAGTCCTTTTTCAAAAGGATGCCCAGGGTCGGAAGCATCCTTGCTTCTTCTTTTCCAAAACCTTTACACCAGCAGAGAGGAATTATTTCATCGGGGACAGGGAGTTACTGGCTATGAAGTTGGCCTTCTCCGAGTGGCGACATCTTCTGGAGGGGGCTCGCTTCCCCTTCCAAGTGTTCACAGACCACAAGAACTTGGTGTATTTGCAGACAGCCCAGCGGCTAAATTCCCGTCAGGCCAGATGGTCCTTGTTTTTCTCCCGGTTCCATTTCACCCTCCATTTCCTCTCCGGTGAGAAGAACATTCGCGCAGATGCTCTATCCCGCTCCGTGGTGTCCTCTGAGGAGGTGGAGGAGGAGCCTCGGCTGATTGTCCCCACAGAAAGCCTAAGAACGGTGGCTCCGGTTTCGCTTGAGTCTGTGCCTTCGGGCAAGACTTTTGTGCCCACCAATTTGCGACCGGAAGTACTCTCTTGGGCACATTCGTCCAGGGTGGGTGGACATTTTGGGACCAAAAGGACTTCTGAGCTGCTGGCGAGGACATACTGGTGGCCGCAGATGGCCCGTGACGTCAGGGAATACGTTCAATTAGAAAATGAACTCGGCACTCAACTTTAGTATAGTGAGAATAAAGATTTTTATTCACAGTAGTAACACGAAACGTTTCGGTCCTATATCATGGACCTTCATCAGTCACTACATTTATAAAAACAGAAGAAAAAAATTATATTAACAAAATAAAGTATGTACAATCAAAATTTTGGTCAATAGTAAAGGTAGAGAGTAGTTGTATACAATGCTTCAGGAGATTTAGGGAGCAATCATAGGTCAGAGTTGTATCAGAGGTATCACAAAGGCAGAAAGAATATATATGGTGAGGACATACCAGATACTACTGGGAAGGGGGTTGATCCACATAGGGAAGAAAGAAAGGGCTGGATATAGCTGTAGGTGAAAATAAGATAAACGTAAGTGCCGATATACTTTTATGTATAAGTAGATTTTGTGCCTATGCCTGTAGATGTGACATACCCTGTGTTGGTGGGGTGAGATGAGGAAGAGGACAATGCCTCTATTGCACTAGTAACCTGTAGAAACAGCGCAAAACATAGATACCATAAATATCACAACTATCAATATGATGGTGAAGCGGTGGAGCCGCTATACTTGTCTGTGACTGACCTGTTGTGAAGGAGTCCGGTAGTGAGGATAGGTCTCTGCATTGGACGCGGTGTCCACCGCTAGTCTGAGTGCAGAGAAAGCTAGAAAGCAGCATGTATATGAGAGGAAGAGGCGGGACTATAGTGTCAGTCTAACAGAGCATCAGACAGGAAGTGAGGTGGCAGGAAGTTAATGGACATGTGTTCCAAGTGAATACTAGGTAACCAGAGGCCTCCTACAGGTGGGAGGAGTAAAGGAGCAGCGTGCTGATGGAGATGTGCCCAACAGGATGACGTGGCAGCATTATAGTATTTAATACAAGCGGCTCTAAAGTGAATGAAAGAGAGGCATGTTAGTACAAGCATAAAGGAGTTTACAGCAATAAATATTGCGATCTTATACATTAGCTTAAAGCGATATACATAACAGGCTTGCAGCATCAGTATGCGTCAAAAGGGGCATAACAGTAATATGAGTACTGATTTAGTACATTATCATAAGACAGTATGGAAGACAAATCTGCAGGCAACAAGGAATAATAAATAACCACCTAACAGAGATCAAAGCAGCATGTGGTAAATGACAGGTGATGTGTAAACATCTGTATGCATCATTTATAAAGTAAAAGGGTGTCACAGCAAAATTCATATTGGTATAGTGCGTTATCAGAAGACAGTATGGGAAAATGGGAGCACGGATTATTAAATAAATAAACACCTGGCTGAGATCAACATATCATGTGGTTTATGGCAAGTGATGTATAAAAAAGGGGGGGTGGGGGAATTATAGCCTCAGTGGTCATATGCAGAATTACATGAAGGAGAGTAAATCGTATTCACGATTAAGACCCTTAGGTGATAGAGTGTCTAGGGTGTGTATCCAATACGCCTCTCTCCTTTTCAATTGACGTATGCGGTCGCCTCCTCGTCGTGAATGTGGTATTTGTTCCAAAACTTGGTATTTTAGTTGGGCTATGGTATGTCCCATTGTGATGAAGTGGTGTGGGATGGGGAGTAAGGTATTCTTACATCTTATGGTTGATTTGTGTTTTGAAATGCGTTGTTTTACAGGTTGACTAGTTTCCCCAACATATAATAACCCACAAGGACACTTAATCACGTATATCACGAAGGCCGTGTCGCAAGTAAAGAAACCACGGACTCTAAATGTTTTTCCCGTATATGGGTGATGGATGGTTTCTCCTCTGAGTACGTTATTACATTGAGTGCATCCCAGACATGGGAAAGTGCCCGTTCTTGGTTTTTTCAGGAATTGTTGTGTAGTTCCTGATTTTTTAGGGCCTAAGTCAGCTCTGATCAATGCATCCCTTAGGTTGGGTGCACGGCGGAAGCATGGGAGAAAAGGTCTAGAGAATTCTTTAATGTCCGGGTGCGCAGTCTGGAGGAGCGGCCAATGTTGGCGAATGGATTTGTGCAATATATACGCATAGGGGTGGTAATGGTGTACGAAAGCAATTCTGCCCCCCATATCTTGTTTATTGCGAGTGACCGTAGTTCTGGAACGATCCAGGACCCCTTGTGGATAGCCCCTCTCTCTAAATTTTGAATTCATTTCTGAGAGGCGGGTTTCCTGAGTGATATGATCGGAGACGATCTTTTTGACCCGATAGAATTGGGATGTCGGAATGGATTTCTTCATGGCGACTGGATGGAAGCTATTAAAATGATAGAGGCATCGGTTGAAGATCTTTGACCTGGACGATAGGAAGGTCGCCATGAAGAGGGTCTCTCTCGCCACTTGTAGACACGATCTAGGTTATAGTCCTCTAGATCTCGGGCAAATTTCTGGCGCTTGCGATCCTCTATGTCCTTTCTGTGTTGAATTATGTTGTTATTTATCTGTGATTTTAAGGAGGAGATTTCCTCTGGTGTCCCCGTGGAAGACAGTTGTGCCTCGATGGAGCCAACTTGCTCGGTGCTGGTAGCTATGGCCTTTTGCAAGTTCTCTACGGTTAAAAGCATGAGGTCGAAAGAGCACTTGTTAAGTATTTGTTCATATTTTTGACAATATTCAGTGGAGTCAGAGAAGAGGGTGGGACGAAGGGGTACTAGTAGGCCCCGTGGAATTCTCTGAACTCTAATATATTCAGTGAGAGTGGCACAGTGCAATTCTAGGTTTGTGCGGTGGCGTAATTCTCTCTCTACCAGCACCGAGCAAGTTGGCTCCATCGAGGCACAACTGTCTTCCACGGGGACACCAGAGGAAATCTCCTCCTTAAAATCACAGATAAATAACAACATAATTCAACACAGAAAGGACATAGAGGATCGCAAGCGCCAGAAATTTGCCCGAGATCTAGAGGACTATAACCTAGATCGTGTCTACAAGTGGCGAGAGAGACCCTCTTCATGGCGACCTTCCTATCGTCCAGGTCAAAGATCTTCAACCGATGCCTCTATCATTTTAATAGCTTCCATCCAGTCGCCATGAAGAAATCCATTCCGACATCCCAATTCTATCGGGTCAAAAAGATCGTCTCCGATCATATCACTCAGGAAACCCGCCTCTCAGAAATGAATTCAAAATTTAGAGAGAGGGGCTATCCACAAGGGGTCCTGGATCGTTCCAGAACTACGGTCACTCGCAATAAACAAGATATGGGGGGCAGAATTGCTTTCGTACACCATTACCACCCCTATGCGTATATATTGCACAAATCCATTCGCCAACATTGGCCGCTCCTCCAGACTGCGCACCCGGACATTAAAGAGTTCTCTAGACCTTTTCTCCCATGCTTCCGCCGTGCACCCAACCTAAGGGATGCATTGATCAGAGCTGACTTAGGCCCTAAAAAATCAGGAACTACACAACAATTCCTGAAAAAACCAAGAACGGGCACTTTCCCATGTCTGGGATGCACTCAATGTAATAACGTACTCAGAGGAGAAACCATCCATCACCCATATACGGGAAAAACATTTAGAGTCCGTGGTTTCTTTACTTGCGACACGGCCTTCGTGATATACGTGATTAAGTGTCCTTGTGGGTTATTATATGTTGGGGAAACTAGTCAACCTGTAAAACAACGCATTTCAAAACACAAATCAACCATAAGATGTAAGAATACCTTACTCCCCATCCCACACCACTTCATCACAATGGGACATACCATAGCCCAACTAAAATACCAAGTTTTGGAACAAATACCACATTCACGACGAGGAGGCGACCGCATACGTCAATTGAAAAGGAGAGAGGCGTATTGGATACACACCCTAGACACTCTATCACCTAAGGGTCTTAATCGTGAATACGATTTACTCTCCTTCATGTAATTCTGCATATGACCACTGAGGCTATAATTCCCCCACCCCCCCTTTTTTATACATCACTTGCCATAAACCACATGATATGTTGATCTCAGCCAGGTGTTTATTTATTTAATAATCCGTGCTCCCATTTTCCCATACTGTCTTCTGATAACGCACTATACCAATATGAATTTTGCTGTGACACCCTTTTACTTTATAAATGATGCATACAGATGTTTACACATCACCTGTCATTTACCACATGCTGCTTTGATCTCTGTTAGGTGGTTATTTATTATTCCTTGTTGCCTGCAGATTTGTCTTCCATACTGTCTTATGATAATGTACTAAATCAGTACTCATATTACTGTTATGCCCCTTTTGACGCATACTGATGCTGCAAGCCTGTTATGTATATCGCTTTAAGCTAATGTATAAGATCGCAATATTTATTGCTGTAAACTCCTTTATGCTTGTACTAACATGCCTCTCTTTCATTCACTTTAGAGCCGCTTGTATTAAATACTATAATGCTGCCACGTCATCCTGTTGGGCACATCTCCATCAGCACGCTGCTCCTTTACTCCTCCCACCTGTAGGACGGCCTCTGGTTACCTAGTATTCACTTGGAACACATGTCCATTAACTTCCTGCCACCTCACTTCCTGTCTGATGCTCTGTTAGACTGACACTATAGTCCCGCCTCTTCCTCTCATATACATGCTGCTTTCTAGCTTTCTCTGCACTCAGACTAGCGGTGGACACCGCGTCCAATGCAGAGACCTATCCTCACTACCGGACTCCTTCACAACAGGTCAGTCACAGACAAGTATAGCGGCTCCACCGCTTCACCATCATATTGATAGTTGTGATATTTATGGTATCTATGTTTTGCGCTGTTTCTACAGGTTACTAGTGCAATAGAGGCATTGTCCTCTTCCTCATCTCACCCCACCAACACAGGGTATGTCACATCTACAGGCATAGGCACAAAATCTACTTATACATAAAAGTATATCGGCACTTACGTTTATCTTATTTTCACCTACAGCTATATCCAGCCCTTTCTTTCTTCCCTATGTGGATCAACCCCCTTCCCAGTAGTATCTGGTATGTCCTCACCATATATATTCTTTCTGCCTTTGTGATACCACTGATACAACTCTGACCTATGATTGCTCCCTAAATCTCCTGAAGCATTGTATACAACTACTCTCTACCTTTACTATTGACCAAAATTTTGATTGTACATACTTTATTTTGTTAATATAATTTTTTTCTTCTGTTTTTATAAATGTAGTGACTGATGAAGGTCCATGATATAGGACCGAAACGTTTCGTGTTACTACTGTGAATAAAAATCTTTATTCTCACTATACTAAAGTTGAGTGCCGAGTTCATTTTCTATTAGATACGGTTTGGGAACCTACTCTGGCACCTTCTTGGTTGTGCACACGGTTATTTTTTCAGGGAATACGTTCAGGCGTGCGTCTCCTGCGCCAAGACTAAGTCCCCTCGACAACGGCCAGCTGGGTTACTTTTTCCTTTACCGGTGGCACACAGGCCTTGGGAGATGGTCGGGATGGATTTTGTAGTGGGCTTACCCAAGTCTCGGGGCTGCACCATCATCTGGGTGGTAACCGATCACTTCTCCAAAATGGTGCACTTAGTGCCGTTACCACGGTTACCGTCTGCACGGACCTTGGCAGCATTATTCATTAGGCATATTTTCCACCTACACGGTATGCCAGACAAAATTGTCAGTGATCGAGGTCCCCAGTTTGCGTCTCGGTTCTGGAGAGAGCTGTGTCGTCTACTCAGCATTGAGTTGAATCTCTCCTCTGCATACCATCCCGAGACGAATGGGTTGGTAGAGAGGGCCAACCAGACCTTGGTCACTTACTTGCGACATTTTGTCTCTGCCAGGCAGGATGACTGGGCATCCTTGCTACCGTGGGCTGAGTTCGCTCTAAATAATGCTGTGGCTGACTCCACCGGACAGACCCCATTCCTCCTGAACTACGGTCAGCATCCACGGGTACCAGTGCCTATGCCCGTGTCTTGCGCCGATTCCAGGGTGGCAGACTGGGCTGTGGAGGCACGGGACATTTGGGACCGCACTCAGGATGCCATTCAGGCCTCCAAAGAGAGGATGAGGTCTTCGGCCGATGCCCATCGGCGCCCCGCTCCTACATTTGCTCCGGGTGACCTAGTGTGGCTTTCTGCCCGAAACATCAGGCTGCCGGTAGAGTCCACCAAGTTGGCACCTCGCTTTTTGGGCCCCTTTAAAGTTCTTGAGCAGGTGAACCCGGTGGTTTACCGCCTAGCCCTTCCACCTCGCCTTGGTATCACTGACACCTTTCACGTGTCCCTCTTGAAACCCGTGCCATTTCCCGGTTTTCCGAGTCATCTGCCGGGACGTCGGGTTCATCTACCGACGATCATGAGGTGAACGCCATTGTTGGGTGCAAGGTGGTACGAGGCAAAACATTTTATTTGGTGGATTGGAGGGGTTATGGGCCTGAGGATAGATCCTGGGAGCCTGCCGAGCATGTTCACGCTCCGCAGCTCATCGCTGCCTTTGAGCGCAGCGAGGCCCAAAGAAGGGGGGGCCCTAGGAGGGGGGGTAATGTTAGGGTTCGATTTCCCGCTGCTGCACAAGGGGAGTCTCGAACCCGTCCCGCTGCGGTCTCCCATTCATCTCCGGCCGCAGTGGAGCCTGCTCAGCAGAGATGTCGGTCCAAGCGTCTTGCCCACTCCACTACTGTGCAGTGACTTGCTGCTGCCTTTCTTGGATCTGCTATTATAGCCAGTGCTGGAGCAGACGTCTTTGGGACAAAGTCCTGCGTTTTCCCTTCTGAGCATGCCCAGAGTGAGATCTCTCATTGGAGATCAGGGGTCACATGTTCAGGTGCTGCAGCGGCTCCTATTGGTCCGCCAGGAAGGTCATGTAGCTACATGTGTTTGTAACAGTTTCTCATTGGTCCTTGTTCCTGGAAGGTCCTGTAGCTGTTGCTATAAAAGGGTAGCATGGCTGGGCCGCCATGCGCTAATATCAACCATTTTATGCTATGCGCCAGTGTGGTCATGTGTATGTGTGGATAGGGACCCGGCTGAAATAAGCCACTAGAATACCGACTTAATCGGTGAGGAGTTTGGTATGGTAGTTGGTCAGGGTCGGTGTCCTAGATGCCCTAGATTACCGGCATAACCGATGAGGAGTTTTGATTGCCGTATTCAGGGTCTGGCGTTCAGACGCCATAGATTGCGGGTGACTCCCGCGAGGACATTAGCACATGATCACGCTTTATGTACGCTTAGCACTTAATTGTGTACCTGAGAGCCTTACAGGACACAGTGCTTTTTCTCAGCGGCCCTGTGACGTAACAGGGTTCGCTTTCAACGCTAGTCAGCGCTCTAGCGTGTTTTCTTTGCCACTCAGTTGTGTCTAGTGATTGCGCACACATCGCCATATAGCGCTGCGGCTCTCCTTCTAGCGGCTCTGTGGAGTAAGAGTTCGCACTCATTGCCACAGCGCATTACGGCGTTTATGTTGGCGACTCTGCGGGATAACAGAGTTTGCTTCTCGTGCCATTTTTACTAGCAGCAGGCTCCGCTTGCACGGTGGACCCCGGGCTGCGAACGCACCTTTCTACATTATATATTTGGTGTGTTCCGCAGACCCATAACACAGCGAACGTGAGTATCTTTTGTGTTGTCTTACTATGATTTAAACTTTTCATTTTTTTTTACTAATATTTTTCATTTATTCCTCACACAGAACCTGGAGCAGCACAAAAGAACCTGGATCATCCTCAGTTGGAGCGGCCTTTCATCGACCAGCCAGCGAATCGGCACAATCCCAAACATCCACCAGCAATGGAGCAACCAGGCAGGCTTCGCAGGCTGGGGAACAGGCAACAGGTTTTCCCCTCTCCCAGCCTTCTGCCTCTACTTGGGTATGTTCACCAGCGGCAGAGGTCCTGGGAGAGGTCACTCATGCCCAAGTTTATTCATTTAAGTTTGACTTTCCAGGATGGGATGAAGGCGGTTTTAGAAAGAATGGACAGTGGGTTCACTCAGGTGAACACACTGTTCCAGGATTTCCACAGACACCTTGACCGCCTGGAAACCGACCTTAATAGACTGGCGCAACATTTTTTTTCCTCAATAGAGCAGTGCGTGACAGAAAAACCTACCGCCTGATCACCAGCTGAACGTTATGCAGGCCTGCCAGGCTGCTTACAGCCAGGCATTGCAGCAGTCTCAATATCAGCAGCAGGCACAAAGTTCTTTCCATATCGGTCAACAATCTCCAGCACAGCATCAGTGGCAGAATCCGTCAGCACCTTTCCCAACATCACAAGGACTTGGATACCAGTCTGCTCCCCAAGTGACCTATCCACCACCACAACCACCACTGGACATTAGGACTGTTCCAACAGTACCCAGCTACACCATGAAGCCGAGTGCAGCAGCCCAGCCTTCCACTTCCACCATGCAGCTGAGCGCAGCAGCCCAGCCTTCCACTTCCAGCACGCAGCTGAGTTCAGCAGCCCAGGCTTCAACTTCCACCACGCAGCCGAGTTCAGCAGCCAAGCCTTCAACTTCTACCACACAGCCAAGTTCAGCACCCCAGGAACAGGTAAAAAAAAATGCTGAGGAACCAGCAAAACGAAGGCCAGGAAAAAAGTAGTGAAGAAACATTACCCACCCCCTCCACCCTCACCTCTGTTTGTGTCTCCGTTTCCAAGTCTCTCCCATCTTCCCTTGGTTCTGTCCTATCCAATGTGTCAATCCCTTCCAACTTGTATTTCACTCCTAATGTGTCCTCTTCCCCAATGTGTCCTCTGCCAATGTGTCTGACCCAATCCTCCAATTGACTGCCACTTCCGCTGTAACAACTTCTCCAACCACTCCTAGCCTACCTTCACAGACTGACACGCCCTAGGTCCACAATGTAACTCCCTACCGCTGATCCCAAAAGTAAAGCCCTTTTTTTTCTTTTTTGTTATTTATTTGTCAAATTTCCTCTTGTTAGGTTTGCTAATAAAACATTTTTTGGTTCACAATACCTGTCTCCCTGTGTTTTCTTTATCTCTTTATTTAAACGTGTGTATTGATGAGTGAAGTATTAACGGGTGTTACAGTAAAGGTGTTTATTATTAAAGTAACAGTCAAGGTGATAGCATTAAAGTCAACAAACATTATAGGTACATAACATACAGGTACATAACATTACAGGTACATTTTACTTAGCGACTAAAGGGTATGCCACACTAAACAGCGTCGCTAACGAGATCGCTAAAAAACGTCACTATTTAGCGATCTCGTTAGTGACGTTGTTCTGTGTGGCATGTAGCAACGACGTGGCCCCTGCTGAGATCCTGCTGTGATCTCGTTCGTCGCTGACATCGGTCCGGACCCTATTTTTATCGTCGGCGTCAGGCTGGTAAGTATATATCGCTGAGTGTGGCACCTTTTTTTAGCGATTTAGCGGTATTTTGTACCGCTAAAGTCGTTAAGGAGATCGCTAACCGCGATAGCGTCCTTAACGACATCGCTAAATTAAGCCGCTACTAGCGATATTGAAACTATCCCGCTAGCGATCGCATTAGTATGCGTCGTTATCGTGATCGCTAGCGGGATAGTTTAGTGTGGCAGTACCTTTAAACCATTTCATCTTGCCATGCCACACGTCCAATATCTGAAACAAAGTAGGCAGCAAATTTATCCCTCCTTTGGTGCAACTTCCACTGTAGTCCTCAGAGGGTGATTTTGGTAATCCCCCAATGTGGTATTAACAGGTTAGTCAAGTTCTAATTGTTTTTGCTCTTTCACCAGGATGTAATTGTGCAGAACAACACACACTTTCACAACTTCAACAATTGTCTCAATTTTTAGATTGATGGATGCTCACAAATACGCCATTTAGTTACCAGAAATCCAAAGGCACACTCCACAGTTCTTCGTGCCCTTGTCAGTCGGTAGTTAAAAATCCTTTTGGTGTGATTCAAGTCCAGACTTGAGTACGGTTTTATGAGGTTGTCACTCATTTGAAACGCCTCATCCCCAACCACAACAAACGGCATTGGTGGTCCTTCAGTGTTCGGAAGAGGTTGTGGCTGTGGAAAATTAAAATCATTACCATACAAACGTTGGCCCATGTCAGAGTTTTTGAAAGTCTGTGAGTCATTTCCTCGTCCAAATGAGCCAACGTCCACAGCGACAAATCGACAGTCAACATCTGCAATTACCATGAGAACAATGAAAAAGTATTTTTTGTAATTGAAATACTCTGATCCACTTCCAGCAGGTTTCATAATCTGAGTGTGTTTGCTGTCTATTGCCCCCAAGCAGTTAGGAAAATTACAAATGTCCTGGAATTTGGCAGCATTTTCCAGCCACAGCCACAGTTAAGTTGTGGGTTGGGGGAGGAATTCCTCATGCAGAAAGTCACATAAAGCACGGCAGGTGTCTCTAACAATCCCAGAAAGCGTGGACATTGCAATTCGGAATTGAAAATGTAGAGATGATAAGGTCTCTCCAGTGGCCAGGAATCTGCAGAACAAAAAATGGAAAAAAAATTAAGTACTTGGTTTTTATAACAATAATACAAATGACATGTGTTTGTTTTTCAAAATTACGGTCACCAACGGATGTTCCTCAGCATGAATTGCTCGACGTAGCGGTGTGTCCTGTCTGTTGATGGATCATCGGACACGTAGCAGCAAGTAATTGAAGCTCTGTTCCGACATTCTCGTGTACTCGAAAAACTTCTCCGGGTTTTCACACAGCTCAGTGCACAAGGAGTGGTAGGCTCCACGGCTCTCTTGGACTTCAACGATGGGGTGTTGCCAATAGCGACAACGACGTCTTCTCTGTCTATCTCTTCTTTTTTCTTCACAAGCAAAAGCAAAGGCAAGAGCCAATTTCAATGACAAATCAAGATGAAGAAGGAAGCTCTCCACGCTAAGATCCATCTTGAAGCTGGATACAGCAGAAAAAGACGAGGATTTCATCTGTGCAATGTGTCTATATATAGAAATCCCATGAGACATGCCTATTAGGTGCCTGGTTTCATATCAAACGCATGCGCATAAACAACGCAAACACATGCAAAAGCAAATACAAACGCATGCACACGCAGCGCTTTTTTTCCGTCATGCGTAAGATGATGCGGATAAAAAACTCTGGTTAAACATGTGTTTTTGCATGCGTTTGCACATGCGGATGATACGCATCGGACTCAAACGCTAATGTGAACCTAACCTAATGTTGTCACCATTTAGTCTACGAACTTGGTCCCCACTTGGTGAAGCAGACTTCCAGGATAAGATCGCAGTTCAGCACCAGACACAAGGTGTCTGGTGCGAACCCTGAACTTTACAGTTCGAATTTGCACGTCTCTAGTATTAGGGGTTGAGTTCCCGCTTCTGCACAGGGGGAATCTTGAACCATCTCTGATGCGGTCTCCCATCCTTCTCCTGCTGCTGTGGAGCCTGCTCAGCAGAGACGGCGGTCCCAGCGGCTTGCACAGCCTGATACGGTACAAGGGGTTACTGCTACCTCTCCAGGTTCTGTCATTGTAGCCAGTACTGGTCAGCGGTGAGCAGACGACTGTGGGACAAAGTCCTGCTTTTCCTCTTCTGAGCTTGTCCAGAGTAAGATCTCTCATAGGAGATCGGGGTCACATGCTCGGCTACTGCAGCGACTCCCATTGGTCCTCCAGGAAGGTCCTGAAGCTGCTGTAGTTCTGGAGCAGCTTTCCATTGGTCCTTTCCGGAAGGTCCTGTACTTGCTGCTTCTATATAAGGCTTGCACGGCCATGCGCTAGTATCAAATCTGTTGTGTGCTTTGCGCCAGAGTGGTCATGTACGCATGTTGTTAGGGCTCGGCTGAAATAATCCCCTAGAATACCGGCACCTCCGGTGAGTAGTTTTGTATGCACATGTTTAGGGCTTGGCTGAAATAGCCTCTAGAATACCGGCTACTCCGGTGAGGAGTTGGTTGTTTGCTTTACTGTCTGCATGACCACTGACTACTATCAGCTCTGCAGCTATCTGTGTATGCCTGTGGGGTTAACAGGACACAGTCTCTACCACAGCGACTCTGTGGAGTAACAGAGTTCACTCATACCGCCATATAGTGCCACTGTATCTATGTCAGCGACTCTGTGGTGTAACAGTCTTCACTTATACCGCCATATAGTGCCACAGCATCTATGTCAGCGACTTTGTGGTGTAACAGAGTTCGCTTATACCGCCATCTAGTGTCATCTTACTAGCAGCAGGCTCTGCCTGCACGGTGGACCCCGGGCTGCGAACGCACCTTTTATTTATATTTATTTGGTGCGTTCCGCAGACCCTAACATCTAGTGAGGAAAAGATGGAAAAATTAATTCTCCATCTTCTCCATTGTCTCTGTGAGCGTACATCGGACTGTACTCTGATATTACCTGAGTGCAGTCCGATGTACGCTCACAGAGTCAACACGCACCCATAGACTTATATGGTTGCGCATTGTCCAATTATTGGATGCACCTGCAGCATGCTGCGATTCCGAATCGGAGCTCTTCACTACCTCATAGTATAACAGTGAGCCAAGTGCTATCCGATACAACAGATTATATACTCGTGTGAGTGAGCCCTTAGGCAAAGAGTGCAGCCCTTACAGGTTCTTTACTTGTACGCACTGGTCTGAAGCTGGTCATATCACTGGACTGAAGCATTCGAGAGCACACAGATCCGCTGGTCTGAACTGTCAATCAACAGGAGTGCACCTTTCCGGAAAGCTGGGAGGCAAGAGAATAGTGTGCTATTGAAAATACATCTTGAGTCAATCCCTTTAATCTCTGTATATGTACAAACCATTTGTGAGTCAAGTATGGAAATAAAGTTTTTAAAAATCTGTTAACCACCAACGGGCTGGAGTAAGGTGCAAGGGACAATCGTAAATCAAAAGCACAACACCTCCAATATTAAACTTTACAACTCTTACAAATGGCTGGGTATATTTGATGCATCTGCAGTAAAATAATCTCCATAGTATTGCTATAAAATAAATTTAAAAGGGTTATCTGGTCAGTAGACATTGATGACCACGCTCTACTTTCAAATGATGCAAAAAAATCTGAAGAAAATTATTGCATTTTTAATTGGAGAAAGTGTAATGCTTCCGAATTAGGTTTGTCTCTAGCACATTATGCTCGTGGTGCACAGATTCTGAAAAACTTTCAAGAGAATAAAAGCTGTTCTGCCGTAGCTGACAACGACCATTACATATTGAATTACAGCTGCATTCAGCCAGGTGTCCCCTTTAAGAATAAATGAATATTATATAATACACTAGATGGTGGCCCGGTTCTAACGCATCGGGTATTCTAGAATATGTATGTAGTTTATTTATGAAGATTTAAGAATAATGCAATGAATACACAGGATTTTTCGGGTAAAATATATACATTATCATTAAATGTTATTGCTCATAGAACTTAATACAACTGAACGAAATTATTCAGCATCATCAAAATATATAAACTATTACATGAATATCTAACTGTATTTAAATAAATCATCGGTCAAAAGAAGTACATCGACACTATAATATATTTGTTAACAATATCAACCCAAAATATTTTTGTACACTACATTTTACCTCATGTTACTGCATATTACCTCATTTTACTGTGTATTACCTCATGTTACTGTGTATTACCTCATATTACTGTGTATTACCTTATATTACTGTATATTACCTCATGTTACTGGATATTACCTCATTTTACTGTGTATTACCTTATGTTACTTATGTATTACCTCATGTCACCTGTGTATTACCTCATGTCACTGTGTATTACCTCATATTACTGTGTATTACCTCATATAACTGTGTATTACCTCATGTTACCGTATATTACCTCATATTACCTCATGTTACCTGTGTATTACCTCATATTACTGTGTATTACCTCATATTACTGTGTATTACCTCATGTTACTGTATATTACCTCATTTTACTGTGTATTACCTTATGTTACTTATGTATTACCTCATGTCACCTGTGTATTACCTCATGTCACTGTGTATTACCCGTGTTCAGTAAACATGACAGAAGTGCATCAGACACTGTAACTGACAAAACATGTTCAGTACATCATGGGCAGTTGGTGAGTCACAAGACCACATGGGCAGAGTTAGCCCTGTGTCGCTGATTGGCCGCGGCCGGACCAATCAGCGACGTGGGATTTCCTGGACAGACAGACAGGATAAGATGATTATATAAATAGATGTTGGCCAATGTTTGTATAGAAAGACGGCTATCGGCTGGAGCGGAGAAGAGAATAGTTACCCGTGATCAACAATCCTATAACATATGATCAGAATCAGGAAACACTTTACTGTAGGTGAATAGGCAAGAAATGGCCCAATGTAAGGGAATTAATGAAAACACTAACCAGGTTTATACAGGAAAAAGGTTCCAGTCCAGATATAATCCACAGTTAACTTTAGAAAGAGTGCTAACGATAATAGCAATCTTATCCTAACATTCTTATATTACAAAAGATAGGGTCTGTTTTTCCTTTTTTTTAATATATATATATATATATATATATATACATATATATATATATATATATATAAAGTAGTGTGACTAATGTCACAGGGATGGCTGCTCCCTGTGATGTAACCCGGAGTATTTTTTCTTTAGTGCATGTAAGCACTAAGTAGTTGTTGTTCGCACTTGTGTCCGGGTTACGGGTAGCTCTGAGAGATGTGAGAGTCTGGATACCCATATAGCTCACCCCGTGGTGAGAGTACTCACTGTACATCGTTTTTTCCCTGCAGAAGCCTGTGTGTGGTTTTGAGTTTGAGTCCCTGCGGTGATGTCACGTTCATGTGGCTGGCCATGTGATAGATACTTGGGTGTGGTTACAGCTACGCAATGGAAGTGTGTATGGCACATGGCAGTGAGTATTTGGGAGTCTGTCAGTGTGGACAGACTTCCATGTGTCCAGGCTGGACACTACAGAATGGTCTGTGTGCAGTGCTGGCTAGGCTGAGCCAGAGGAAGGAGGTCTGTGCGATATCTCCGGAGTGGACGGTCTGACAACCGTGAGTGATACTGATTGGGGTCAGTGAGAAGTGTTCATGGGATACCTCTGAGGATAAGAGGCATCCGTGTGGCCGACACCAACAGGTAACGGACAGGAATCCGTGTTATGCTGATCGGGGTCAGAGAGAAGTGTTTATGGGATACCTCTGAGGATAAGAGGCATCCGGGAATCTGTGTGGCCGACATCAACAGGTAACGGACAGGAGTCCATGTTATGCTGACCGGGGTCAATGAGAGACTGTGTGTATTCTATAAAGCTGAATGTTTAAAGGACATTGTACTGGCGGCTGCATGCTACTAGGTTCCTGAGGAGCGGTTTATGCTGTACTTTAACAAACCGAATGGACTTTTTTAAACCCTGCGTGTCCCAGCGTATGTGTATGCCTCAACGACCAGCAAAGCGAGCAATCCCCGTCCACAGATAGTCTGGGGCGTTACTATATATATATATATATATATATATATATATATATATATATATATATATATATATATATATATATATATATATATATATATATATATGCCTGGACTGAGTGAATACAAA
The DNA here is from genome assembly GCA_033576555.1 of Oophaga sylvatica. Lineage (NCBI taxonomy): Eukaryota > Metazoa > Chordata > Amphibia > Anura > Dendrobatidae > Oophaga > Oophaga sylvatica. The sequence continues at coordinate 15,673 of JARQOD010006780.1, read as the reverse complement.
CTATTATTTTTGTTGATAGATACCTTTTATTTAAACAGTGACTACTATTATACTTTTAAGAAAAATTGTAGCACGCCATAAGAAAAAATGAAAAGTTTTATTCGGCAATCATTCCATAGTTTAAAACGTACAAAACCTTACGCTTTTCAGGTGCAAAAACGCCCTTAGTCATAGGATACAAATGTAGAAAATGTGAAACAAAATATAACAAAAAGGGACCAATCACAATACATCAGTAATTACACCAGAAAATTCTTACTGCAAGAGAAGCGTATTGGATTTTGAAATTGGACACAAGATTTCCCAAAGGCATGAATTCAAGGAAAGACTTGTTTTACATCTATTGAATCTGTTCTCCAATCGTATTGCTTTTTTCACATGCTCATGCATATGTTGTAATTACTGATGTATTGTGATTGGTCCGTTTTTGTTATATATTGTTTCACATTTTCTACATTTGTATCCTATGACTAAGGGTGCGTTTTTGCACCTGAAATGCGTAAGGTGTTGTACATGTTTTTAACTATAGCATGATTGCCGAATAAAACGTTTCATTTTTTCTTATGGCGTGCTACAATTTTCCTTGACTTCTTGCTGTGCTTTCCAGCTTTGTTGTGCACCCACCTGTTCCATTGATTGGACTCTAACCTACTGGTGTTTTCATTTTGATCCAGTGGAAGCTTGCTTGTTCCTCTCTCCTGCACTATTATATTTTTAGTTATGTGAAATAGTAATCATTTGGTATATTTATGTAAGCACTGGAATTAAGATACTGTATCGGACTCATTTAGTGATCATTAAAGAGAATTTTTCAAAAGGTTTTTGTCAGCTAATCTGAGAGCAGCACAATGTAGAGACAGAGACCCTGATTCCAGTGATGTGTCACTTACTAGGTTGCTTGCGGTAGTTTTGATAAAACAATGATTACATCAGCAAGAGACTATCACTAGAGGACTAGTAAACCTGCTGCCATGTAGTACTCCATATACATCAGCTCTGTGTAATATTGCCGCACCACTGATAAGCAGCTTTCTGCCTATGCACAGTCTACACAGAAAGCTGCCAATCAGTGGTGTGGTTGGGGTTATACAGAGCTCAGCATTCAGAGAACTGATAGAACTGTAGCTGATAAAACATTGATCTTATCACAACTAAAGTAAGCAGACCAGTAAGTGATACCTTGCTATAATAAGGGTCTCTGCCCAAAAATCATGCTACTCTTAGGTAGGTACCAAAAACTTGGTAAAAAATTCCATTTAATCCCATCCCGACCCATGACGCCTACGTAGGCGTCATGAAAACCGATGGCATCCCGACCCATGACACCTACGTAGGCGTCATGCTATAAATCATGTTCCTGCGGGTCGGGTGACCGGGGTCACTGAAAGGTCACCCGACCCGCAGTTACAAGACCCTTTGTGCATCACCACAGTGGGGGTGGCTTAACCCCCACGTGGCTACGATCGCTCTGATTGGCTGTTAAAAGTGAAACAGCCAATCAGACCGATTTGTAATATTTCACCAATGAAATTTGGTGAAATATTACAATCCAGCCATGGCCGATGCTGCAATAGCATCTGCCATGGCTGGACACCGAGATCTGACCCCCCCACACCGAGTGACGGGGCGATCGTGCGCCGCCACCGATAAATGGCGGCGATCGGTCACCGCCGTCACTAAATGCTCCCCTCCTCCTTGCCTCCGCTGCCCCCACCTTCCGATCCCCCCCTTACCTTCCGATCCCCCCTACTCACCTCTCCCGGTCCTCTGATGTTCCTGGGACCGTTCCCTGCGTCGGTCCGGGATTCTTCATGGGCGCCGCCATCTTGGAAAATGACGGGCGCATGCGCAGTGCGCCTGCCGGTCGGCGCATGCGCAGTGTGCCCTCCAGTGTAAAAATTTTTTATTTTGATCACTGTGATACTCTCTCACAGTGATCAAAATAAAAAAACAGTAAATAAACGCCCCCTTTATCACCCCCATAGGTAGGGACAAATAATAAAATAAAGACATTTTTTTTTTCCCTGTGCACACGTTGCAGATTTTGCTGCGGATCCGCAGCGGATTTGGCGCTGCAGATCCGCAGCAGATCCGGAAACCATGTACAGTACAATGTAAATAAATGGTAAAAAAAAAACGCTGTGCACATGCTGCGGATTTTTCCGCGCAGATTTGGTGCAGTTTTAAATCCGCAGCATGTCAATTCTTTGTGCAGATTCTGCAGCGTTTTTACACCTATTCCATTATAGGTGTAAAACCGCAGGTCAAATCCGCACAAAAACCGCAGCAAAACAGCAGTAAATCCGCAACGTGTGCACAGGCCCTTAATCTGCGCTAAATCCGCAGGTAAAATGCAGGTAATTTTACCAGCGGATTTAGCAAAATCCGCACGGAAAAATCGGCAAGCGAATCCGCAATGTGTGCACGGGGCCTTAGGGTTAGGGTTAGGCTGGGTTCATATTGCGTTATGGCAGTCCGTTAGCCGGACTGCGTTATACCACGGTATAACGCGGTGTAACGCAGTCCGTTAACGCTGCCCTTCACCCCCATTGTCGGGCGCATCGCGACGCATGCAGTAGAGGGCATGCGTTCATGAAGTGCCGTCATTCAGTGACGGAGCCTCGGACGCGGGCTGCAGCGTCTAGGCTCCGTCACCGCTAGCACAGATGAATCATCTGCTGATTCATCTGCGCTAGCGGGTATAGCATAACGCGATCGCATTATGCTATACTGTTACCAGCCCGTCAACGCTATGTGTTGAACGGGCTGGTAAAATGCAATATGAAAATAGCCTTAGGGTTAGAGTTAGAACTAAGGTTAGGGTTAGCCTTAGGGTTAGCATTAGTGTTAGAATTAGGGTTACGGTTAGAATTTGGGTTAGGGTTAGAATTAGGGCTAGGGTTGGAATTAGGGTTGGGATTAGGGTTAGGTTTGTGGTTAGGGTTAGAGTTAGGATAAGTGTTAGGGGTGTTTTGGGATTGGGATTGGGATTAGGGTTAGGCTTGTGGTTAGGGTTATGGTTAGAGTTGGGATTAGGGTTAGGTGTGTTGGGGTTAGGGTTATGGTTAGGGTTTGAATTAGGGTTAGGGGTGTGTAGGGGTTAGGGTTGGGGTTAGGGGTGTGTTGGGGTTAGGTTGGAGTTAGAATTGAGGGATTTCCACTATTTAGGCACATCAGGGGTCTCCATACGCGACATGGCGCCACCATTGATTGCTGCAAATTTTGCGTTCAAAAAGTCAAACAGTGCTCCCTTTATTCCGAGCCCCGACGTGTGCCCAAACAGTGGTTTACCCCCACATAAGGGGTATCAGAATACTCAGGAAAAATTGCACAACAACTTTGGGGGTCTAATTTCTCCTTTTACTCTTGGGAAAAAAAATTGGGGACTAAAAAAATTATTTTTGTGGAAAAAAAATGATTTTTTATTTTCACGGCTTTGCGTTATAAACTTCTGTGATGAACTTGGAGATTCAAAGTGCTCACCACACATCTAGAGGAGTTCCTTGGGGGATCTAGTTTCCAAAATGGGGTCACTTGGGGGGTCTCTACTGTTTAGGCACACCATGGGCTCTGCAAATGTAACATGACGCCCGCAGACCATTCCATCAAGTCGGCATTTCAAAACTTCACTACTTCCCTTCCGAGCCTGACATGTGCCCATACAGTAGTTTTTCCCACATGTAGGATATCAGCGTACTCAGGACAAATTGGACAACAACTTTTGGTGTCTAATTTCTCCTGTTACCCTTGGGAAAATAAAAAAATTGGGGGCTAAAAAATCGTTTTTTGAGAAAAAAATTATATTTTATTTTCACGGCTCTGCATTATAAACTTCTGTGAAGCACCTGGGGGTTCAAAGTGCTCACTGTGCATCTAGATAAGTTCCTTAGGGGGTCTAGTTTCCAAAATGGGGTCATTCGTGGGGGAGCTCCAAAGTTTAGGCACACAGGGGCTCTCCAAACATGACATGGTGTCTGCTAACGTTTGGAGCTAATTTTCCATTAAAAAAGTCAAATGGCGCTCCTTCCCTTCTGAGCTTTTCCGTGCACCCAAACAGTGGTCCCCCCACATATGGGGCACCAGCGTACTCAAGGAAAACTGGACAACATCTTTTGAGGTCCAATTTATCCTGTTACCCTTGGGAAAATAAAAAATAGCGGGCTAAAAAATGATTTTTGAGAAACAAAAATGATTTTGTTATTTTCACTGCTCTGCGTTTATAAACTTCTGTGAAGCACTTGGGGTTCAAAGTGCTCACTACTAGTGTTGAGCGATACTGCTCGATATCTAAAAATATCGTATCGAAATGGTATCGCCGATATCACTAAATATCGTCGATATCCGATTCTGATACCAGAAGTCCCATGTAAGTCTATGGGAACAAAATATCGCAACAAAAAAAAACCCTTTCTTTCGTTGTAAACACAAAATATACACACATAGAATACATATATATATATATATACATGTCATTGTGACATATATATATAATATATTTATAGTTTATACACTTCTACATAGTAAAATAGACTCTGATTCAATTGCCGGGTAAAGCCATGACATACCCCATAGAAGTCGACGGGCTCGGTGCCGAGTACCCCCAAAACCTCTGGCTCTGTGCGACTCAACTTGGGCGTCACGAACAGGATTCTGTAGCTCGCTATAAGCGAGTCCTGTGTGCCTGAATTGAACTGGTTTTGTGCTTGAGAATTGCTAAAATCATCAGAGAATGTATTTGCCATTTTTCAGCCATATCTGCGTCACGAAGAGGCACTGGTGAAGAAGAAGGGCGTGCTCTTCGTGGGTGTACACTCACTCAGTGGCGCGAAAACGATGGCCGACGACTGTAAATGGTACTGCAATGTAAGATCGTGCCCCACAGCTCTTCAGTTCCGCCTCCTCATCCTCCTCAGTGTGCGGAAACTAACACGAAGGTCCCGCCTTCCTACAAAAGAGGGGCCCTCTCCAGATGCTAATGACACATGTGACTTGGCAGAGATGGCTAATGGACACGAGCAGAAGTGTGAAGGGATGGAGCAGTCAGAGCTCTCCCCCCACGGAAGCGACCCGATCGCCACGGAACCACCGTTGGGCACCCGGCCTGGAAACCCTCCTACGCTGCAAGAAGCGGAGGATACCCTAAGAGGCCTGGCCCGGCACCGGGAGGAGGTCGCCAGGATGGAAGCCAGCTGGCGTGCCCTAAAACTAAACTTGGAGCGGCGCCAATCCCTCTTACCTGAAGTGTCTGTACCGGAAGGTGAGGCACCCGTTCTAGTAGAGGAGTCCGTGCGGGCATCCCAGCCCTTGCAATGTGATCCGGTTGACGTTGTCGCAGTGGAGGCACCCGTTCCTGCAAAAAACTCTGCACCGGCAGCACCCCAGATCCCGCTGTCTGCCCCCGTCGCTGAGACAGAAGAAGCGACACCCGTCCTCATGGAGGAGGCCGCGCAGGCACCAGAGCACTACCTGCCTGTACCGGAGCCCCAACTGTCATCTGTTCCAGAGCTGGCTGCTTCCTCCGCAGGTGAGCGCCGCCAGGACTGGGGGGCGCCAGGAGAGCTGCCGCAAACCGGACACTGTAAGCTGCAGTTTGATGGTGGAGACATGGAGCTGCTGGTGGAGGAGAATTTCAACCGGCGTCAGGAGGAAGAGTGGAGACGTTGGGAGCGGGAAGCAGAGCGACAAAGGGAGCAGCGAGAAACCCAAAAGCTTCGGCAACGTAACCTGGAGAAGGACCGGGCAGATAAGGACCGGATGAGAAAAGATAAAGGAACCCTGTGGGAGCCGCGGCGTAAGGGTGCAGTACGGAGCTTTAAATTGAAAGGTGGTTGGGGCTTCATCCAGGAGCCTGGACTTTATTTAGAAGTTTTTGTGAACCGGCGGGACGTGGAGGCTCACCTCCCAGAAGGACACCCGGGGAGGGACCTGTTGCCAGGAGACTTGGTGACTTACACCCGACACTGGGGTTACAATGGATGGTACGCCCTAAATGTTACCAGGTGCGACCCCTACTCCCCAGAGTGTCAGGAACCTGTGAGACCCTCGGAGCCTTCAGCCTCCCACATCCAGGCCTCTGCAAAAGTGCCCACCCCACGCCGTAAATCTCCCCAGCCTCCCTCAGTGGTCTCCTCAGCAGCCCCAGCTATGGACATGATAAGTATAGCTGGCCCGTACCCGGCGCCTGTTAGGCCCCCTGGGGTTCGTTCAGTCCGGGACATAGGGTTCCAGACCCGGAGGGAGATGAAAGAGGTGGCCACACAGACCCAGATAGCGGGTCACGACTTGACTGTACAGGCCACACGACGTCATCAGGTCCTGGTGGTCCTTGGTGTCTCGGATGTTTGGCAAGCATCAGAAGAGTACCAGGTGGTACCTGGAACACCCTGCCAAAGAATATAAATAACCCGGACAGGGTCCCTGTATGTAAATAGTTAAATTGTTGATGTACCCGGATGGGTGAATGTTCATAAAAAAGTTTTTTAATTTAATAAAAAAAACAAAACACAGTTTTCATTACTTTTATTACAGTCTCATCCTGCGACGCCATCGATCTCCTGTAAAAAAATGAAAAAAAAAAGTATACCACCTGACCGACGCAGTCCATAGTAACGAGTGTCCCACGACGATCCAGCTCTGCTACATCAGAATGACAGGCAGAGCCTGTCATCCCGGCGCAGCACAGCTGATTACCTGCTTCCCCGGCGGTGACGTCATCGGACTGGTTTACGGCCGGGATTACCCTGCAGTCACTGCAGTTATCGCGAAAAACTGCATGTGACCGCCAGGGAGAAGATAATGGCCGCCATCAAGCAGTCCAGGACGTGACCGCCGGAGATCTTCTGCCAGGTAAGTGCCGCTGACTCCTGACAGACCCGACCGACGGACACTCACAGTGACAGTGACAAATCCGATTCCGGTATCCGATATGACGAAAATATCGGTATTCGGAATCGAAAGCCCGATACAGCTAATATCGGCCGATACCCGATATTTGCAGTATCGTATCGCTCAACACTACTCACTACACATCTAGATAAGCTCCTTGGGTGGTCTAGTTTCCAAAATGGGGTCACTTGTGGGGGGTTTCTACTGTTTAGGCACATCAGGGGCTCTGCAAACGCAACATGACGCCCGCAGAACATTCCATCAAGTCTGCATTCCAAAATGGCGCTCCTTCCCTTCTGAGCTCTCCCATGCGCCAAACCAGTTGTTCCCCCCCACATATGGGGTATTGGTGTACTCAGGACAAATTGCACAACAACTTTTATGGTCCAATTTCTCCTGTTACCCTTGTGAAAATAAAAAATAGCTGGCTAAAAAATCATTTTTGAGGAAAAAAAAATATTTTTTTATTTTCACTGCTCTGCGTTATAAACTTCTGTGAAGAACTTGGGGGTTCAGAGTGCTCACAACACATCTAGATAAGTTCCATAAGGGGTCTAGTTTCCAAAATGGTGTCACATGTGTTTTTTTTTCCACTGTTTAGGCACACAGGGGCTCTCCAAACGCGTTATGGTGTCCGCTAACGATTGGAGCTAATTTTCCATTCAAAGTGCTCACTATGCATCTAGATAAGTTCCTTGGGGGGTCTAGTTTCCAAAATGGGGTCACTTGTATGGGAGCTCCAATGTTTAGGCACACAGGGACTCTCCAAATGCGACATGGCAGCTGCTAAATATTCCAGCATATTTTCCATTCAAAAAGTAAAATGGCGCTCCTTCCCTTCTGAGCCCTGCCGTGTGCCCAAACAATGGTTTATGATCACATATGAGGTATCTGTGTACTCAGGAGAAATTGCCCAAGAAATTTTAGGATCCATTTTTCCTGTTGCCCATGTAAAAATGAAAAAATTGATGCTAAAAGAAAATTTTTGTTGGAAAAATTAAAATGTCCATTTTTTCCTTCCACGTTGCTTTAGCTCCTGTGAAGCACCTGAAGGGTTAATAATCTTCTTGAATGTAGTTTTGAGTAGCTTGAGGGGTGCAGTTTTTATAATGGTGTCACTTTTGGGTATTTTCTGCCATATAGACCCCTCAAAGTGACTTCAAATGTGAGGTGGTCCCTAAAAAAATGGTTTTGTAAATTTTGCTGTAAAAATGAGATATCGCTGGTCAACTTTTAACCCTTATAACTTCCTAACAAAAAAAAATTTGTTTCCAAAATTGTGCTGATGTAAAGTAGACATGTGGGAAATGTTATTTATTAACTATTTTGTGTCACATAACTCTCTGGTTTAACAGAATAGAAATTAAAAATTTGAAAATTGCAAAATTTTCAAAATTTTCGCCAAATTTCCATTTTTTTCACAAATAAACGCAAAAATTATCGACCTAAAATTACCACTATCATGAAGCCCAATATGTCACGAAAAACAATCTCAGAATCACTAGAATCCGTTGAAGCGTTCCTGAGTTATTACCTCATAAAGGGTCACTGGTCAGAATTGCAAAAAATGGCAAGGTCTTTAAGGTCAAAATAGGCTGGGTCATGAAGGGGTTATTGAAAATCTACGTTTTAAAAGATTTTTTCTTTTCTGCAATTCTTTCCCATTTAAAGTAAAGCCTCATACAGTTGTGAAAAAAATAAAGCTGCTTTAAAGATGAGTGGCCAAAATGGAAAAAAAAAGATGGTCATCAAGGCTGTTGATGGATTGTTCGACTTAAGGTTATACTGTGATGTGCACGTGTTCCCTTCATTTTCTTGAGCACTGTAGTATCACATTTTCATTTCAATAACTTTCATCTATTTGAGTACATGCTATATATTTCTACTTAGCAGTGACTTTATTTTTATCTCTACAGGTGATAGATCCTCTTGTCTGGAACGTATAATCGAAGAAGCCACTTCTTCGCTTTGTGCTCCTGTATACTGTCTGTACACTGCTGAAGCGCAATCCTACTGGGACATGCCATTTCTCAGGCTTCTATTCAGTTCTTGTGTTACTAACAATGGATGGCGAAAACTTTAAGCATTTATAAAGGAATAACAACCATAATTTCCAAAAGTTGGGACACGGTATAAAATGTAAGGAACACAAGAATGTAATGAGGTGGAAATCTCTAATAGCTACCGTATATTGTATTGACCATAGAACACAGAACAGAAGTGGAAAGACATTATTACCATTTCATTTTAAAAAATTACGGTAGTTCATCTACCTGGTCTTTGCCTGATGAAGAGACCTGAGTAGTCTCGAAAGCTTGCAATTTGTTACCATCTTTTCAGTTAGCCATTAAAAGGTATCAACCACTGAGGACTCTCAATTCTAAATATTTTGGTAGTTCATCTAGAAATTGATGGCAGCAACATATCTCAAAAAAGTTTGGACAGGGTTAACAAAAGGTTGGAAAAGTAAGTGGTGCTAATGAAAAACATCTGGAGGGTAAATTTTTAACTTTTTTTTAAAAAAAGATGCACGTCAGACCGCACGTTCGCTCTGTCGGCACCAGTATAGACTATGGCCCCGTCGGCGCATACGCCCAAATCTCGTTTTGCAGGGTGGTGGGGAGGACGTAAGTCCTGACAGGGCCACCAAATAGGTGCCTGAATGCAATGTGAAAGCACCCTAAGAGACTTTCAGATTGTTGCATTGTTTACACTGTGTCCCAACTTTTGGGAATTGGCATTGTTGTTCCTTCATAAATTTGTAAGTTTTCGCCAACAAACTAACTTCTACCAACAAGAACAGCATCACTACATTTTTGGAATTGGGGTTACATTTTCAATTTGGATATTTGCAGGAAACACCCTATATAGAAACTTTTTACCAGTTAATATGCAGTGATAAAATGAAATGCTTTTTGTAGCCTTAAACTAGTTGGCAAGTGTCTCAAGCACTGACGCTAATCATTGTCTGCAGTGCTTTCCAACTTCCATATATCCTACTGACCTGCTTTCATATGTACTTTTGGGATTTATTGTGTCCTGCTGAAAGATTTTGCTAAAGTGTCCTTTTTGTAATTCGAGCAAGTTGGCCACTACTTGTAACGGTCATCTGTGTTCAAAGTATTTTCCATTTCGGGATAATGGCACACTTTGTTTTTCAGGACTATAGACAGTTGGTAAAGTGAATAAAACAGATATAATGTTACTAGCTATGAACCCGTTCTACGCCCCGGTGGCAAGCATTTTTATAGGTATATGGTCTCCCATCCTGGTATGTTCTGCCCCCCTCCTATCCTGGTATGCATGGCACCCCTCATCCCTAACCTGGTATGCATGGTACCCCTCATCCCTATCCTGGTATGTATGGTCCCCTCACCCCTACCCAAATCTGGTATGCATGGCACCCCATTCCTCATCCTGGCATGCATAGTACCCCCTCATTCCTATCCTGGTATGCATGGTACCTGCTCATCCATATCCTGATATTCATGGTTCCCTCAGTCCCCAAATCCTGGTATGCATGGTCCCCTCACCCCCAATCCTGGTATGCATGGTCCCCTCCCGCCCAATCCTGGAATACATGGTCCCCTCACCCCCCAATTCTGGTATGAATGGTCCCCTCACCCCCAATTCTGGTATGCATGGTCCCCCCTCATCCCTACCGTAGGATGTATGGTACCCTTCACCCCCCAATCCTGGTATGCATGGTCCCCTCATCCCCAATCCTGGTATACATGGCACCCCTCACCCCCCAATCCTGATATGCATGGTACCCCTCTATCCTGGTATGCATGTTACCCCTCATCCCCCAATCATGGTATGCATGGCCCCCTCACCCCCAAATCCAGGTATGCATGGTCCTCTCACCCCTCATCCTGGTATGCATGGTCCCCTCAACCCCAATCCTGATATGCATGGTCCCCTCACCCCCAATCCTGATATGCATGGTCCCCTCACCCCCCTATCCTGGCATGCATGATTCTCTCACCCCCCTATCCTGGTATGCATGGCCCCTCACCCCCCAATCTTGGAATGCATGGTCCCCTTCCCCCCAATCCTGGAATGCATGGTCCCCTCACCCCCAATCCTGGTATGCATGGTCTCCTCACCCCCTAATGCTGTTATGTATGGTCCCCCTCATCCATATCGTAAGATGTATGGTAACCCCTCACCCCCCCAATCCTGGTATGCATGGTCCCCTCATCCCCAATCCTGGTATACATGGCACCCCTTACCTCACAATTCTGGTATGCATGGTCCTCTCACCCCCAATCATGGTATGCATGGTACCTCTGACCCACCTATCCTGGTATGCATGTTACCCCTCATCCCCCATTCCTGGTATGCATGGCCCCCTCACCCCCAATACTGGTATGCATGGTCCTCTCAACCCCCATCCTGGTATGAATGGTCTCCTCACCCCCCTATCCTGGTATGCATGGTCCCCTCTCCCCCTATCCTGGTATGCATGGTTCTCTCACCCCTCTATCCTGGTATGCATGTTACCCCTCTTCCCCCAATCATGGTATGCATGGCCCCCTCACCCCCAAATCCTGGTATGCATGGTCATCTCACCCCCCATCCTGATATGCATGGTCCCCTCGCCCTCAATCCTGATATGCATGGTCCCCTCACCCCCAATCCTGATATGCATAGTCCCCTCACCCCCCCTATCCTGGTATGCATGGTTCTCTCACCCCCTATCCTGGTATGCATGGCCCCTCACCCCCCAATCTTGGAATGCATGGTCCCCTTCCCCCCAAATCCTGGAATGCATGGTCCCCTCACACCCCCAATCTTGGAATGCATGGTCCCCTTCCCCCCAATCCTGGAATGCATGGTCCCCTCACCCCCCAATCCTGGTATGCATGGTCCCCTCACCCCCCAATGCTGGTATGCATGGTCCCCCCTCATTAATATCGTAAGACAGGGGTCGACAAAGTTGTTCAGAATCTAGGAGCCAGCCAAAAAATTTAGGAGCCAGAATGCCTGCCCATCATCATCATTGCCTCCCCATCATCATCAATGCCTGCCCATTATCATCATCTGCTCCCCATCATCATCAATGCCTGCCCATCATCATCATTCCCTCCTCATCATCATCATGGCCTCCCCATCATCATCATTGCCTCCCCATTATCATCAATGCCTGCCCATCATCATCATCGCCTCCCCATCATCATCAATGCCTGCCCATTATCATCAATGCCTGCCCATCATCATCATTGCCTCCCCATCATTGTCATCATCTCCCCATCATCATCAATGCCTGCCCATTATCATCATCGCCTCCCCATCATCATCAATGCCTGCCCATCATCATCAATGCCTGCCCATTATCATCAATGCCTGCCCATCATCATCATCGCCTCCCCATCATCATCATCAATGCCTGCCCATTATCATTATCGCCTCCCCATCATCATCAATGCCTGCCCATTATCATCAATGCCTGCCCATCATCACACACAGACAGCACCGCAGCACACAAGCACTCTCTCACATACATACATACACACACACAAAGCACCGCACTACATACACACACACACTGATACACACAGACACACACACACAGACACATACACATCACATCTCACCTGTCCGGCATCCGCGCGCTCTCTGCCACAGCCAGCCGCTGAATGATGACATCATTCAGCAGCGCTGCTGTGAGAGGAAGCGCCGGCGCCCCCTGGAGCCCGGAGCTGCGGCAGCGGAGGCACGGGGAGAGGTAAATATTGTGCCAGCTGCTGCCGGGGCCCTGAGCAAGCGAGGGGGGCCCAGTGGCGGCGCTGACACCACTCTCCTCCGCTAACGGGCGCCGGGGTGCCTGACGGCGAGTGGGCCCCCCGCCTGCTCAGGGCCCCGGCACTTGCCCGGGTTGGCTGGGTGCTGACGCCGGCCCTGCCTCCCATAACAAAAATGACGCTAGTGGCTAGCGGCAGTAAACAGAATTATAGTGGCAGCCAATCAGCGTGGTGCAGGAGGAGCTGCTAATCAGCTGAGTAAAAATTTTTTTTTCCTCTTTAATTCCCCGGGCGCCAGGCATAATTTTCTAGGCGCCACTGGCGACCTGGCGCCCGGGTTTGTCGAACCCTGTCGTAAGATGTATGGTACCCCCTCACCCCCCAATCCTGGTATGCATGGTCCCCTCATCCCCAATCCTGGTATACATGGCACCCCTTACCTCACAATTTTGGTATGCATGGTCCTCTCACCCCCAATCATGGTATGCATGGTACCTCTGACCCACCTATCCTGGTATGCATGTTACCCCTCATCCCCCATTCCTGGTATGCATGGCCCCCTCACCCCCCAATACTGGTATGCATGGTCCTCTCACCCCCCATCCTGGTATGAATGGTCCCCTCACCCCCTATCCTGGTATTCATGGTCCCCTCTCCCCCCTATCCTGGTATGCATGGTTCTCTCACCCCCCTATCCTGGTATCCATGGTCCCCTCACCCACCAATCTTGGAATGCATGGTCCCCTCACAACCCCAATTCTGGTATGCATGGTCCCCTCACCCCCAATCCTGGAATGCATGGTCACCTCACCCCCCAATCCTGGCATCCATGGTCGCCTCAGCCCCCAATCCTGGTATGCATGGTCCCCTCGTCCCCCAATTCTGGTATGCATGGTCCCCTCATCCCCAATCCTGGTATACATGGCACTCCTTACCTCCCAATCCTCGTATGCATGGTCCCCTCACCCCCCCAATCCAGGTATGCATGGTTCCCTCACCCCCCAATCCTGGTATGCATGGTCCCCTCACCCCCAATCCTGGTATGCATGGTCCTCTCACCCCCCCAATCCTGATATGCATGGTCCCCTTACTCACCAATCCTCATATGCATAGTCCCCTCACCCTCCAATCCTGACATGCATGGTCCCCTCAACCCCCTATCCTGACATGCATGGTCCCCTCACCCCCAATCCTCATATGCATGGTCCCCTCACCCCCCAATCCTGATATGCGTGGTCCCCTCACCCCCCAATCCTGATGTGCATGGTCCCCTCACCCCCCAATCCTGATGTGAATGGTCCCGTTACCCCCAATCCTGATGTGCATGGTCCCCTCACCCCCAATCCTGATGTGCATTGTCCCTTCACCCCTCAATCCTAATGTGCATGGTCCCCTCACCCCCCAATCCTGATATGCATGGTCCCCTCACCCCCTAATCCTGATATGCATGGTCCCCTCACCCCCCAATCCTGATATGCATGGTCCCCTCACCCCCCAATCCTGATATGCATGGTCCCCTCACACCCCCTAATCCTGATATGCATGGTCCCCTCATCCCCCAATCCTGGTATGCATGGTCCCCTTACCCCCCAATCCTGGTATGCATGGTCCCCTCACCCCCCAATCTTGGAATGCATGGTCCCCTCACCCCTCAATCCTGATGTGCATGGTCCCCTCAATCCTGATGTGCATGGTCCCCTCACCCCCCAATCCTGATGTGCATGGTCCCCTCACCCCCAATCTTGATGTGCATGGTCCCGTTACCCCCAATCCTGATGTGCATGGTCCCCTCACCCCCAATCCTGATGTGCATTGTCCCTTCACCCCTCAATCCTAATGTGCATGGTCCCCTCACCCCCCAATCCTGATATGCATGGTCCCCTCACCCCCCAATCCTGATATGCGTGGTCCCCTCACCCCCCAATCCTGATGTGCATGGTCCCCTCACCCCCCAATCCTGATGTGCATGGTCCCCTCACCCCCAATCCTGATGTGCATGGTCCCCTCACCCCCAATCCTGATGTGCATGGTCCCGTTACCCCCAATCCTGATGTGCATTGTCCCTTCACCCCTCAATCCTAATGTGCATGGTCCCCTCACCCCCCAATCCTGATATGCATGGTCCCCTCACCCCCTAATCCTGATATGCATGGTCCCCTCACCCCCCAATCCTGATATGCATGGTCCCCTCACCCCCCAATCCTGATATGCATGGTCCCCTCATCCCCCAATCCTGGTATGCATGGTCCCCTTACCCCCCAATCCTGGTATGCATGGTCCCTTCACCCCCAATCTTGGAATGCATGGTCCCCTCACCCCTCAATCCTGATGTGCATGGTCCCGTCACCCCCAATCCTGATGTGCATGGTCCCCTCACCCCTCAATCCTGATATGCATGGTCCCCTCACCCCCCAATCCTGATGTGCATGGTCCCCTCACCCCCAATCCTGATGTGCATGGTCCCGTTACCCCCAATCCTGATGTGCATGGTCCCCTCACCCCCAATCCTGATGTGCATTGTCCCTTCACCCCTCAATCCTAATGTGCATGGTCCCCTCACCCCCCAATCCTGATATGCATGGTCCCCTCACCCCCTAATCCTGATATGCATGGTCCCCTCCGCCCCCCAATCCTGATATGCATGGTCCCCTCACCCCCCAATCCTGATATGCATGGTCCCCTCACCCCCCAATCCTGATATGCATGGTCCCCTCATCCCCAATCCTGGTATGCATGGTCCGCTTACCCCCCAATCCTGGTATGCATGGTCCCCCTCACCCCCCAATCTTGGAATGCATGGTCCCCTCACCCCTCAATCCTGATGTGCATGGTCCCGTCACCCCCAATCCTGATGTGCATGGTCCCCTCACCCCTCAATCCTGATATGCATGGTCCCATCACCCCCAAATCCTGGTATGCATGGTCCTCTCACCCCCTATCCTGATTTGTTTGGTCCCCCTCACCCCTATTAAACTGCACACATACCCCCCAAAAAAACAGTATGCAATATACTCACCTTTCTTCCCTGTGCTCCAGCTCTG
>JARQOD010006779.1:0-41494 GCA_033576555.1 Oophaga sylvatica | reverse complement strand
CCCCCCAGTGAGCCCCCCCCCTTTATGAGCTTGAATTTTTATGTGGTTCCCAATGGGCCCCCCAAAAAAGGGGGTTTTAATAAAAATTGCCCCGAAAAAAATTTTTTTCTTTTTTTTCCTGGGCAATTTTTCCCCTTGTTTTGGCCCATGTTGAAGTGTACAACCAGTCTTCCCCCAGCAGGGGATTTATCTGCCCCCCTCTAGGGGGCCCCCATCATGATTCCAAGATTGTAGCACTGTGATGCAATTAGTGGACACACCTTGATTTACATGCCCCTTTTTGTCACATTATTTTAGGGCCCTTTTTTTAAAAAGGGGCCCTTTTTCAAGTTTTATTTTTTTTTTTAATTTGGGAAAAAGGGGGGTTTTAAAAAGCAATGTTGACTTTCTTTTTCATAGATTTTTGTTTTTTATTACTTTTGTCAGATTCAAGTTATTCTTGCCATTGGGGTTTTTTTCTGTATTAAATGACGGGTACCAAAAATTTTGCCACGGGATATTTGGGAAATAAAATTAGGGGATTTCATGAGCGTTTATGTAAAAATTTTTTAAAAATTCAGTATACAGTAGGGTTATGGGGAAATTTTAATGCTTTTGAAATGAAAATTTTTGGGGTCCGCCCTTAACATTGGCTTTGGTAAATTTTTCATGAAATAACATTTTGAGGTAGAATTTAAACGTTTTTTTGAAATGGTTTATGACGGGAAAAAAAATTTGGAAAAAAACTGTTTTGGCGAAAAAAAATAATATTTTTTTTTCCCCCCTAGCAGAAAAACTTCAAAGAGTAAAGGAGGGGGTTTTTTTATCTCCATATTTTGGAGAAAAAGGGGCAAAATCTAGTAAATTTTTATATTCAATTTTTCCCGGTATGTCCCCAGTTTTGTAGCGGGGGCCCAAAAAGTACGAGAAGTCTATCGATCGTCACAAAATTAATGAACTTTTAGATCGTAATGGGGGCAAAATTTCTGAAGTTCTGAAGGGGGGAAAAAATGAAATGGGGCTTGAGTTTTCCCCCAAAAATGGGAACGACCAAAAATAAAAGGATATTTGCAGTATAGAAGGGTGGGAGAACTTCAAAGTAAGGATCTCTGAAGGGGACTTTCAGAGACCCCAAAAAAGAAGCCTATTTTTGTTCTGAATGTGGGAAAGGTTATAAACATTCGGTTTTGTGAGATAAAGGGGGAATTTCCCACATGGAAAAAGGCCTTTTTTTGTAATGAATGTGGGAAAGTTTGTTTTGATCGTTTTTTTACCCCCCCCGAAGATTCAATCAGGAAAAAAAACCCCCTTTTTTTTTTTTTTTGGGGAAAAGTTTTTCAGGAAATCGGTTTAATTTTACTGTGAAAAAAATTTATTTCAGGGGAGAAACCGTTCTTATGTAGGGGTGTGGAAAAAGCTTCACCCCGAGTCAGCTTTGTCAAACATCAAAGAATTTTTTACCGGGGAAAAGCCCTTTTTTATGTTCGGGTGTGTGGGAATGTTTTGCCCCGAAAAAAAAGCCCTTTTTTTACTTCACACGGAGTAAGCCATTTTTTATGTTCGATGTGCAAAAGTTTTATTTTCCCAAAAAACTCTTGTTTTGACATGAAAAAAAACACACTAAACAAAATTTTTTTTTTGGGGAAAATTTTTTTATTTTTTAAATGTGGGAAAAATTTTTTTTTAAAAGGCATTTAAAAAAAATACCCCCTAACCCAAAGGGGGGGGTTTGGTTCCCGACAAATGTATTTAAAAAAAAACCGCAGCGAATTAACAGGATTTTTACTGGGGATCAGATTTTGATTTTCCTAGTTTTTGGATGGGCCCTTTTTAGTTTAAAGTCGGGGGGTTTTGACTTTTCGACCCCGGCCAATCAGCTTTTTGGGGAAGCAAAAATTTTTACAAGTAAAAAACGAACCCCTTTTTTACATTCCCCCCCTTTCACCCATTTTTTGGGCATGGGGAAAACCCCCATGCAAAAAAAGCATTACCCTCCAAAAGTTGTTTGAGGCCCAAACCTAATAGTAGTATTTTTTTCCCCGAAAAAAAATTTTTTGGTTTATTCCCTTGTGAGTTTGCCTTTTCACTTCCCCCTTTAAAATTTTTCGGAAAATTTTTAAATTTGCTGGATCTCAGCACAGCTTTTGCAATTTTTGTTAGGTCCCTGAGGAAGCCCCGGAATATGATGGGCCATGTTCCCCCCCAGCCCTCCCCAAACTACAAAGCTTTATGTATGTCGAGAGGCACTAAAAAACCAAAGCAGTACCAATGCCTATTTTGAAAAGATCTCTAAAAAAAGTTACCAACATCTTAGCCTTACCACATTTTGTAGTCAGTAGAATTTGTCCCTTTGCAGAATTGGAACCCTTTTTCTTACTAATACCTGGTTTTTTCCCCAAATGCAAAAAACGTAGGTTTTTTCTGTTGCCTTTTTTGGCAACCTATCCCCCCACACTACAAGATATTTTCCCATCAGTGGTGGGGCTCACACTCAAAAACCTAAAAAATGTGAAAAAAAAAAGTGCTAAGGGAAAGAGCAGCGGGACGACGGATGCCCCGGATGTTTACGTTTTTAGAGCATCTAAAGGGGAAACGCAAAAATTTGTAGGTGGTGTGTGTGATTTTATGGGACATTTCGACTCATAGATTTTTCCCCTTTTGATTTGAGAGGTTGGTGTCCCCCCTTGGTTTTTTTATACATTGTGGCTAACACCAGTTGAGTAGTGCCAGCATTTTTTTTTTTTGTCTAATGAAAAATTTTTCAATCTAAACCAGTTTTATTGCGAAAATTGTTATGCTATTAGGTGTGGGATGCATGGTTCGATTTGATTTGGGGACCTTAATTCGGGTACGTGTAGCGTTGTCATCACAGATAAAAATTTTAGAATCTTCCAGAAAATTTAAATCGACCCCTTGAAACCCCCAAAACCCCACAAAGAAAGGCGTTGAGTTTTTGGTTTTCTGTTTTTGTAGTGTTGTTGTGAGATAAAAGGGATCCAAAAAGGCCACACGAGTGCTGGGGTTTTGGGTTTTAAAAAAATCCTACTTTATTTTCAGTTCCTCCCCCCGCTCCCCTTCCCCCGGGATCCTGCCCCTTTGCCTTGTCTCTCCCCCTTTAAAATCATCTTTTCTGGCAGAAACTGAAACAAGGATAACAGCAAACCAATAAAGGGTATAGTCAATTTTACATCTCCCTTTCTGACCAAACAAAAACAACCCCCAGTGATAAAGGTTTTCCCAAAAATCACTTAGTAGGGGGGGGTTTTTTTTTTTTTTTTTTTTTTTTACGCGAAATAGTCCAAAAAAGGGGGGGGGCGGCCCCAGGGGTTTCCCCCCGCGGGGGAAAAAGCGGGGGGGACATCACAGCCCCGGGGTGAACTTTTGGCCCCCCCTTTAAAAATCCCCCCTTGGAATGCTGAGCTCGGGGGGGTCCGGCAGGAGGGGCATCGCTTTTTTCCCCCGTCTTTTTCGGGGGAAAATTTTCGCAAATTTTTTTTTTTTAAAAAGGGGGCACTTTCCCCTTTTGGGGGCCCCGGCGCCCGGGGGGTTTTTGAGCATTTTTAAAACCCGGGGCCCCTTTTACTTGTGTGACCTAAAAAGGGGTTTGGATAGTTTTGGGGGTGCAAATTTTTTCCCCCTGGTTTTCCCTTTTTTCCCGGGAAAACCCAAAACCCCCCAAAAAAACTTCCGGTGGCTTGCAACGAGGGGCTGCTCTTATCTGCATCCCCCTTCCTCTTCTTTTTTGGATAGGGGATTTTTAGTAGAAATTTTGGGGGTTTTAACGGGGGCAGCGGAACGCTCGGGATTTTTTACACGTTTTGGCCCCGTTGACAGCGCAGGGGGCCCGGTGGTTCCCATTTTTTTGTGGGGTTTTGGCTCTTTTTCTTTTAAAAAAATCTGTGTAGTTTTTGCAGAAAATTTTTTGTGCTCCATGGTAGCGATCCTCAAAGTTTTGTTGATTTTTTTTTCATGAACCCCTTCCCCCCTTTAACCCTTTGGGGCCCCCGGCCTTAAGGAGTTATTTTTTTGTGAGTGAAAACCCCTTTTGGTTGCGAATGATCGAAAAAATTTTTTCTATTAAAAAAGGGGGTCCTTGTTTGGCTTCCCCCGTTTCCGGTATGCCATTTTGCCCCCAAAAATCTTGTCTAATTTTGAAAAAAAGCCCTGGAGAGGTTGTCGAAACTTTTTTAAAGCTGGGAACCCCCAATAGTTTCCTGGGGAAAAACCCCCCGATAGGAGTGATCCGGTTAAACCAGAAAATCAAAAAACCCCAAAAACCCCCCCACGGGCCCTCTGGCAGGGGGGGCATTTGTAAGGGGGGGCCCTCTTGGTTTAATTGTAGTTGCTTGGCAAGGTATGCAAGTTTCAATGAGTGCCTCTTTTTTTGTCTAGTCTGGGAAAAACCCCCCTTTTTTTTCAGTAATTGATTTTTTTTTTTAACCCCCCCTTTATGGGGGCCCCGTGGGGGGGGATCCAGTACTCTGCTTTGAAAAATTTTGGGGGAAACACCAGCCCCCTTTTTACGCAAAAAGGGAGAATTTTTTTCCGACCGGGAGATCATGTCGGCATTAAAGAAGGGGGGGCGGGAGGTTTTTGATCCGGTGTTTGGGGGGGGGTTTTAGCAAAAAAAAATTTTTTCCCCAAAATTTTTTTTAAAGAACAGTCTCTATAAATAGCTGAAGTTGGTGTTTGGGGAATTTTCCCCCCTTTGTTGTATTTCCTCCCTTTTTTTATAGGTTTTGGCCAGAATGTGCAACCCCCAAATTTATATGGTTTTCCCCCGCAAGGGGGGGGTTGCTGGGGGTTTTTTTCCCCGGTTGTTTTTGGTGTTGGGGGCTCCCCAAAAAAAAAAGGGGGGCCCCGGTTTCCAGCTCCTGCCTCGTTTCTAAACCCCAAAAAAGGGGGGGGTTTGTAGGCGGGGGGGAACCAGGTTCAAGTCGTGGGGGGGAAAAGGGGGTTTAAGAATGTTTGTTGAAAAGGGGAAGGGGCGGTTTTTTTGGGCATTATCACTGTGAAAAATTTTTTCCCCTTTTTGGCGAGAAAATAAATCCCCAAAAAACCCCAAAAGGCCCTTCCCCTTTTTTTTTGTGGGAAAGGCTTTGCTTGCATAGGAAATGGTAGAAACGTTGCCTTCTTTGGACACTTGTGTGAGAATTGCACCCAGGCCCACCGGACTAGCGTCCACGATCAGCTCTGTGGACTTTAGAGGGTCAAAATAGGCCATGACGGTGTCGCCAGTCAGACCGGACTTCATGGAGTCGAATGCTGCTTGGTGTTCAGTATTCCATGTCCAAGGAGTGTCTTTTTTCATGAGTAGTCGCAGGGGTTCGGAGACCGTGGCCAGATCAGGCATAAATCGCCCACAGTACGTGACTAGTCCTAGAAAACTGCGAACCTCTGACACATTTTGAGGTTGGCTAGCTGACTTTATGGCAGAAACTTTCTGAGGATCTGCTGAAACTCCTTGCTCCGAAAAGATATATCCAAAGAAGCTTAATGACTTTTGGTTAAACTCACATTTTGACGGATTGACAGTTAGATTGCAGGCTTGCAGTCTCTGAAACACTTGCTCTAAGTGACTGTCATGCTCCTCTTGGGTGGTACCATATATAAGAATGTCATCACTGACGTTTAGAACTCCTGCTATTCCAGATAGAACCTGACTGATAACGTTCTGAAATATTTCTGCCGCAGATGAGATACCAAAGTTCAACCTCTTGAATCGTCGTAAGCCCACATGGGTACTAAAAGCTGTAATGTATCTGGAATCTGGATGCAACTCAAGTTGATGATAACCTGATTTTAAATCAATTTTAGAAAATACTTTTGCACCATTCAGGTCTGTGATAATGTCATCAATAGTGGGCGTGATGTGCCTTTCTCTTTGAATAGCCAAATTGGCATGCCGCATATCCACACATAGCCGGATTTTACCAGGCTGCTTTGGTTTTGGTGCAACAACAATGGGCGATACCCAAGGAGTCAGGCCTTCAACTCGTTCAACAACATCAGACGCTTCCAGATCTTGCAGTTCTTGCTCCACAAGTTTGCGGACATGAAATGGGATGCGCCTGTGAGGTTGAACAGATGGCTGTATTGACTGGTCAATATGCAATTTTATCTGAACGTCTTTTAGCTTACCGAGACCTTTAAAGAGATTGGGGTATCTCTGCATGATGTGTTGGGCCGAAGGACCTGTGACTCTATTGACCAGGTTGACCAGACCCAGAGATATAGCACTCCTGCAGCTGAGAAGCGTGTCTGCGGAGCACTCTACTACATATACAGTGTCGGTGATGTACTTCCCGTCAGCTGCAAGTTCTGACTGAAATTTGCCACACAGGGGTAGTGCAGATGCTGAACCATAAGGAAAAATCTTTAGGCTAGTGCTTAGTAGAGCAAGTCTGTTCGGGAGTCGACTATAGACTGCACGGCTGATGACGTTTACTGATGCCCCCGTGTCTACTAGGGCTTCCACCGGACTACCATTTATCAGGATAAGTCGCCTTGGACTGGTAAGTGCATGCAGTGTTTGAGATCCCTCTGCAGTCACTGAGAATAGATAAGTACTGTGAGGCTCGTCAGTAAGCTGCAGCGTTTGGATTTTCTGTGACCTGGGTTGTACTGTGGGATGAGGGGATTGTGGTTTGGATCTACACACTTTTGCAAAATGGTTTTGTTTTCCACAATTATGGCAGGTCCCCCCTTTTGCTGGGCAGACATTCTGGTGAGGATACGACCCTCCGCAGTTGTAGCAAGTTGCCCCCTGCATACGAGGCACAGGCGGTCTCTGTGTCAGCTTTGCTATACAAGATGGTGCTTCCGCCTCGCACTCAATGTTCTCTATGAGTTTAGCTTGGTTTTTGGCGGTATCATTTACATGTGCTGTTTCAAGCAGTTTTGCTAAAGTCATGGTGGGATCTCTGAGTGCTTGTCTCCGTAACTTAGAGGAGATGCAGCCTTGTAAAATCTGCATTTGGATCTCTTTGTCGACATCTGCAAATTCACAGTAAGCTGCAAGGTGCCGTAGTTGGACATGATATTCATCAATGCTTTCTGTTGCAGACTGCTTTAATTGTCTAAACTTGAAGATTTCAAATGCTGCATTTCTGTGTGGGGAGAAATACTTGCTTAATGCTGCCTTACTGAGCTCATAGTCTTTGTCTTCTCCTGTATTAGGCAGAGTAGTGAAGATATCATAGACTTGTTCCCCTGCATAATGTAATAGCATGGCTTTCTTCCTGGTATCATCTGATATGTTCATGGCTTGTAGGAATATATCAAAACGCTTCAGCCATTTCTCCCAACATGCTGCTAGGTTAGCTGGGGACTGATGCACATCAAAAGCAGGGAAGGCAGGTAAACAGGCCATTGTTGCAGAGCTGAAATACCTTTAGCTGATGATGAACGCTTCCTCGTCGCCAGTTGTAGTGTTGTTGTGCAGATGAAGGGAACTCCAGAAGGCCACACAGAGATGCTAGATGGTAGGTTTAAACATCCATACTTTATTTTCAGTTCCTCTCACTCGCTCCCCTTACCCAGGACTCCGTGCTCCTGCCTTGTCTCCTCCTCCCCATTACATCATTGTTACTAGGCAGAAACTGAAACCAGGATAACAGCAAACCAATCACAGATATAGTAACAACATCACAGTTTTGATGTAGCTTTTGGATGATATAAGATCTCTGACCCATTTTTTCCACTAATAGTCTACAATGTGTAATATTCCAACAAAGACATATAGGTTACACAGCTACAGTTACCATAGAGAGCCACTTTGCTCAAAAGTCATGGGTCAGCTGAATACTCATAGGAAATGAAGGTCATAAAGGTAGATTGTGCAACCTGAAGGACGTAGAGGCCCCAATATGTGCTGTTAAAGGAAATGTTTTAATCGAAAGTTTGGGGTGTTCTAATTTTCTATTGTTAAAAGGCTGAACACAGTTAACATTTGCTCCACCATTTGTAAGTGGGCAATAGCTTTACATTGCCCAATCCTTCCCTTTCTGCGATGCGACTTCTACACAGAGCACAAATTCTAAAACCGAATAAGTAAAGCGGTTATATAGGTAAGGTGAAACGTTGTATTTATTACTTTATTGTTTATAACTTTGGCTTTCCGGCCCACTACTATGTTCGCCTTTTCTAGGCTTATTTATTCTTTAGTTTATTGCTGTACGAGTTTCTTTAATCTGATGAGGAGGTACTGATACCTGAAAATGCTTGTATAATCGTTGAGACTGTTAAAGTTCTGTCCTCAAGGAATCTGTCACCAGGTTTTCACTAACCTATTTGAAAGCAGCATGATGTAGGGACCCTGATTCTAGCTATGTGTCACTTACTGGGCTGCTTGCTGTCATTTTAATAAAATCACTCTTATCTGCTGCAGCTCTAGCAGTATTCTGAATATTGTGCTCTATATAATCCCACCCTCACCAGTGATTGGCAGATTTCTGTGCATGTACAGTGTACACAGAAAGCTTCCATCAGTGGTGGGGGCAGGGGCATGAATATGGAGGACTACACGGCCACAGTTTTACTAGTTCTCTACAGATAAACTCATGCTGATAAAACAGTGATTTTATCAAAACTACAACAAGCAGTCCAGTAAGTGACACATCACTGGAATTAGAGTCCCTTTGTTACCTGTATTATGCTGCTCTCAGATTAAGTAGCAAAATCTGGTGAAAGATTCCCTTTAATTCAGCATTTGTAGTGTCTAGTTTTCAACTAGTTTTGTTCCCTGTGAAAAAGGTGTAATCAACAAGACATCCCTTAGATTACCCTAAACTGACATATAAGATCAATCCAAAGTCACAATGAGAAGTGCAGTATTAAGTGATCAGCCCCATTCCTGTTGGGAGCCAAAATGTGGCATGTAATAATACCAAATTTGTTTTGTTTGAGTTACTTTTGCACAAAAAAATTGTCAAGTTGTAATTTTCATTTTTCCAAAACTGGAGTAAAAAGACCTTATTGATCAAATTGTGCCTGTTTTTAGTAGTTCCTAAATTACTTCTAAGATGACACTGCATAGTAGAGCAGCTGTATGTGATTGTGTAGGTAGCGGGGAGGAGGCATCGCCAAGTTCCCCATAAGAAGTGTATAACCAAATCTGTCCTCTTTATCGCTATGTAAAGACGTCATGCTTTAAGAATGGAAAAAGATAATGCTGCAATATGTCACCTACTTATTCATTCTGTGCCTAGAAGACTTGGTGTTCTCCTTAAAAATCATGGAGGTCATAGACAATACTAGATGTAGTTGCTTTTATGTGGCGTTAACTCATTTTTGCATCAACTAATTTGAGTACAACTGAAGATTTTGAAATGAAAGCTGTGTTATTAACCTTACTTTCATGGTATGGGATAGAACATTTTTTATGAAACTCAGTCTTGTCAAAATTTGGCAAATTGTTCTTGTGATCAGTAAGATTGATTTAAAATCTTACTTTTTCGAGGGGTGTATGACCGCTGTGTCTAGGAAGGGAGCAGAATTTTTTTTTTATTTTTTTTTTGTTTTTAACTTCGTTTATTAAACCATAAACAATTGTACAATACACATACTAGTATCAGACATAAAAGAAAATGCAAAATACACATGTTCCACATGTCATTGAGAAATGTATAGTAAAATGCAAATACCAGTTGCGAATAAATAAGCCAAAGCATAATATAGGTAAATCAGAATGGTCTTGTGTCTTGTGTTATCATCCAAACAATGAAAACTACCTAACTCCTAAACTGTACCTACACCTACAAAACCATACCGCAGCCTACTTCCATACAATTAGCTGTGTATTATGTGACATCTCCTCTCTGCAAAGTAAGGTGGGAGGAGTTCCACCTCCCCCATATCTTCTTGAATTTGCTTGGACACCGTCTATTCTGGTATAATGTGCGCTCATATGGGATAATCGAGTTCACCAAATTAATCCAGGATCCGAGGGAGGGAGATGAATTCCCCATCCACCTCAATGCTAATACCTTTTGAGCCATGAAAAGTGTCTCCCTTAGGAAAATCCCAACATATTGATCCCATGCCTCCTCATCCCATACTCCAAATAGACAGACCAACGGCTCAAGGGGAACAGGAGTTGGTACCAAGGATGTCAACAGTGATGTCACCGCCTTTCAATACTGCGCAACAATAGGACAACACCAGATCATGTGAATGAAGTCTGCATCTATCAAATGACATCTCAGGCATTCCGATGATTGGTAACGACCCATCATGAAAAGCCGAGTTGGAGTCAAATATGATTGATTTATAATATATAATTGTATCATCCTATTATTAACAGACGGGGATACCTTGATTGGTGACTCAAGAATTTCTTCCCACTCCTCTCCCTGTGTATCTGGGATGAGCCATTCCCACTTCCTCCTAACGAAGTCCATGGTAGACTCAGTTCCTACCGACAACATATATGTGTACAAAGAAGAGATGAGGTCCTGGGGGCCCTGTGATTTAAGGATCCCTATCAAGGGTAAAGATGAAATAGCAGTATCTATACCTATGCTTCTCATGTGTGATTGAAATGCTGACCTTAACAGTAAATAATGAAAGAGCTGAGACCTCGGAAGACCACGATTAACTTGTAGTTGTTCAAAAGAGATCAAAGTTCCGCCGTCATACAGATCTCCTATCGTAGAAACATTATATTGAGTCCAGAACTCAGCAGATGGGTGTTCAAATAGTGCCGGGAAGTAACTATTATTCCATAAGGGCATCTCTGCCAGAATATCTTCAAACCCAACCACCTTCTTAATCTGTTTCCAGATTGATCTTGCCAAACGAAGCAAGGAGAGTGGTTGCGAGACACCTGCCCTTCTCGTTCCTAAAAATCCCAACGGGCAATTGGTTTGTGCGGCATGAAGTAAATGGCTTTCAGAATTAAGTAATTGACCGCCGGGCATCCACGTGCTTATGGCTTTAGCCTGTCCAGACAGATAATACAAAAAGAAATCGGGCAGCAATGCCCCCCCTCCCTTCTTAGGTCTCTGCAGGGTGGTTAGCCTGAGTTTGGGCCTCGTTTTTCCCCATATAAAGGATGTGATCCGGGAATTCAAATTAGCGAAAAAAGATCTGGGCACCACTACAGCGCTATGTTGAAGAAAGTAGCTGAGCTTGGGGAGTAATATCATTTTAATTAAGTTGATACGTGCAACCACAGACAATGGAAGTTTATCCCAGGTCGCAAATTTAACTTTAACTCCTGTAACGGATGTATGTTAAGTTGCAAATCAGCCTTACTATCTTTAGAGATATAGATACCTAAGTATTTAAAACTGGTTACAATGGGTAATAGGGAAAGAGTCTCAAGATGTGGCATAGGAGTATGGGAGAGAGGCATTAGAACAGATTTTCCCCAATTTATACATAGGCCAGAATATTTACCAAATTCATTTATAATTGTAATTGCTCTTGTTAAAGATTATTCCACTTTGTCCATAAACAGTACCATATCGTCAGCTTACAGGCCGATGGTATCTGTCCGACCCGCTATCTCTATACCAGCAACATCAGGGGAAGATCTCATATGAATTGCCAGTGCCTCAATAGCAAGAGTGAAGAGGGCCGGAGAGAGGGGACACCCTTGACGGGTTCCCCTGTGTAATGAAAATGGCTTAGATGTGGAACTATTTACGATGACCCGGGCCTTAGGTTTCATGTACTAAATACTGATCCATTTTTTAAATCTATCTCCAAATCCATATTTCTGCAAACATACACGGAGAAAAGGCCATTCAAGAGAGTCAAAGGCCTTAGCCGCATCCAACGATGCCACTGCCCACTTATTGTCTGGACCAGGGAGCTATATTGAACCACTGACTGGACTCGTCTAATATTGATGGAAGTGTTTTTACCAGGCATAAAGTCGGTTTAGTCAGAATGCACCAGATCTAATATGACTGAATTCAACCGCTTAGCCAAAATTTTTGTAAAAATTTTATAATCCACGTTTACCAGTGATATGAGCCTATAAGATCCACAATCTAAAGGATCTTTCCCCTCTTTTTTAAGAAATATTATATTAGCCTCATAGAAAGATTCCAGCATGCATCCCCTCTCCCAAATCCCGCGAAACACTGTCAGCAAAAGAGGTGCCAGTATTTCCTGATATTTCCTATACAATTCAACAGGGAATCCGTCCGGCCCAGGGGCCTTCCCAGAGGCCATGTACCTTATGGCATCCTCTACCTCCTCCAGAGTAAACTCAGCATCCATAAAGACCCGTTGGGAGGGGTCCAGTATGGGAAATTCTATATCTGACAGATAATTTAGACACCCCAGGTCATCTTTATCATTTTTGGAGTTATATAATGAATTATAATAATTAGTAAAACATTTTAATATTTCCTCAGTTGAGGAAACCAGAGTACCATCAAGGTTACGAATCTGTAGAATTGTGTTAGTTGTATTGTTGTCGGACCAAATAGGCCAAAAATTTTCTAGCCTGATCCCCCATTTCAAAATAGGATTGTCTAGTAAAAAATAATTTACGCTTAGTTTTAGTATCAATGTATTGAGTATATAGCCTTTGAGCAGTCAACCACTCTACCCTATTACTGTTAGTTTGATCAGATATATAGGCTATCTCTGTATCTTTCAAACGTCGCTCCATCTCGCCATCTTCCTCCGATGTCACCCTTTTAATATAAGAGATCGTAGAGGATAAACAACCTCTTAAATAAGCTTTAAGGGAATATATTAATCTTTCGGGGCTCAGGGTGAGACGAGATGAAACAACGTAGTTGATCTATTGTTCTATCAGGTGGTTCTATCAGCTTTAGCCAAAAGGGATTCAATTTCCATGTTATCCTATTGGTCGATGGGCGATTTAAGTTTAAGAACAACCGGGCTATGGTCTGAAATTCCTCTATTACCATGTTCGATATCATCTACCCATGTCGCCAGGCTACTGGATCCAAAAATGTAATCTATGCGAGATAGAGAGCATTTAGTAGAGGAATGGCAGGTATAATCCTTTGTATCAGGGTGGCGCATTCTCCAAAGATCCACCCACCCGCTTCCCGCCATAAATTGTGACAGCTGGGATGCAAATGGGGGGATGTCCCACTCTGGACCCCATCACCCAGTCTCAATTTATCCAGATTATTATTCATAACCAAATTAAAATCCCCCAAACAAATAACATGGGCATCTGGATAATTTAGAGCAAAACTCAATGCCCTCTGAATAATAGACATATTTGCTGGAGGAGGGTTATAAATGCATAGGATGACATATTTCTGAGAATTAATTAACGCGTGTACCAATACAAATCGTCCCTCAGGATCTTTCCGGGCCTCCCTAGCTTCCTACCGAACATCTTTATGTATTAATAGTGAGACACCCCTGGAGTAGCTAGTGTGAAAAGAATGTATAAACCACTGTACCCATGGTTTTTGGACCCATCGAGCAGTGTCTTTGGTTAGGTGCGTCTCGACCAAAACCACCATACGAGGGCGATATTGTCTAATTTATGAAAATACCTTAATTTTCTTTCTAGGGGTTTTTATACCCCTTACGTTCCAGGTCATACAGATTAATTCAGAACCCATTCCCATCTGAATATATTGCAGTATATTAATCGAATAGAGTATAGAGATATCACCTAGAGAGCTCAATTGGTATTGGCTGTGGCATTTACCTAAATGACTATAAACACTAAAACCTTGAGAAAGGAAAAAACAAAACAAATACTTAGTCATATAGCAGCACAGTCTCACGCCCCCATCAAAAGATAAAGAAGGGGATACCATCACTGAACACAGTGTCCGGTATTGTTGGTAATTGGATGCTTGCCAAAAAAAGAGAAAAAACTCCAATTAGACCTGTAATTAAAAGGATTCAGATTGGCAGTTATCACATTAGGATTCCTTCGCTGGGGATCTCCCCTGGGACCGCAGCCACTCCATCGCCTCCGCCGGGTCTGTATAAAATACGGAGACATCTCCATGAACCACCGGAGCCGAGCCGGATATATCATTGAGTACACAATGTTCATATCTCTGAGCCGTTTCTTGACCTCGATGAACTGTGCTCGCTAGTGTTGAGCGATACGATAATGCAAATATCGGCTATCGGCCGATATTAGCTCTATCGGCCTTTCGATAATTCGTTTCGATATTTTCGTTTTATCGAATACCGGAATCGGATTTGTCACTGTCACTGTCAGTGTCCGTCGGTCGGGTCTGTCAGGAGTCAGCGGCACTTACCTGGCAGAAGATCTCCGGCGGTCACGGGCTGGACTGCTTCATGGCCGCCATCCTCTTCTCCCCGGCGGTCACATGCAGTTTTCTCGCGATAACTGCAGTGACTGCTGGGTAATCGCGGCCGTAAAGCAGTCAGTCCGATGACGTCACCGCCGGGGAAGCAGGTAATCAGCTGTGCTGCGTTGCGATGACAGGCTCTGCCTGTCATTGCGATGTAGCAGAGCTGGATCGTCGTGGGACTGTCGTTACTATGGACTGCGTCGGACAGGTGGTATACTGTTGGTTTGTTTTTTTTCTTTTTTTACAGGAGATCGATGGCGTCGCAGGAATGAGTGTACAATAAAAGAAATGAAAAGTGTGTTGTCTCTTTTATTTCATTAAAATACTTTTTTCTTGCTTTGTCTTTTTTTTATGCATTTAATAACTTTGGGATTAATAATGGATCGGTGTCTTATTGACGCCTCTCCATTATTAACCGGGCTTATTGTCACCGTGCAATCAACGGTGACATTAACCCCTTATTACCCCGCTTGCCACCGCTACAGGGCAAGTGGGAAGAGCCGGGTAAAGTGCCACAATTGGCACATCTTTTGATGCGCCAAATGTGGGGCTGCTGTAGCCTGGTATTATCAGGCTGTTGAGGGCCAAAATCCATGGGCCTTGACAGTCTTTTAATACCAGGCCGCAGCAGTCTGCATTTTACTTGGCTGGTTAACAAAAATAGGGGGACCCCTACGCCGTTTTTTTTTTTGAGGGGATCCCCTATTTTTGTTAACCAGCCAAGCTAAGCAGACTGCTGTGGCCTGGTATTATCAGGCTTGCAAGGTCCATGGATATTGGATCCTTACCAGCCTGAAAAACCAGGCCTCGGCGGTCTGCTTCATCTGGTTGGTTAACAAAAATAGAGGGGACCCCACGCCAATTTTTTTCGAGGGGATCCCCTATTTTTGTTAATCAGCCAAGATATGCAGACTGCTGTGGCCTGGTATTATCAGGCTGGCAAGGTCCATGGATCTTGGCTCCTTAACAGCCTGAAAATCCAGGCCTCAGCGGTCTGCTTCATCTGGCTGGTTAACAAAAATAGGGGGGACCCCACGCCAATTTTTTTTGAGGGGATCCCCTATTTTTGTTAACCAGTTCCCTCTGACGTCACTGATTGTGTCCCTGGCTGACCTGAAGTGAAAGTGGAAAGCAATCAATTAAGCTTTCCACTTCCTCTCCTGTCAGCCAGGAGAGGAACTCATTCATTTGGGGGTTTACTGTGAGGCTGCAGCATTAGCTGCGGTCCCTGCAGTAAACATTAACCCTTTCTGAAGGATTACACCGTGGGACCTGACTGTACATCGGATTGGTAAGAATAATTTTGCTTTATTATTTTATTTTTATTACAGGAAATGGTTTTAGCAGGAAAATAAAATATGGTCAAAAACTGTGTGATTATTTCATTAAACTTCTTTTTTATTAAAGTGTGTGTGTTTGATTTTTCTTTCATACAATAGGATTAATAATTGATAGTTGTCTAATTGACAGCTCTCAATTATTAACCTGGCTTAAAGTGACCTTTCAATTGCAAGGTCATTTTAACCCCTTATTAACCCATTCGCCACCGCTACAGGGCAATGGGAATAGACGGGCAAAGTGCCAGAAAGGGCAAATCTAATTAGAGATTTGCCCTTTCTGGGGTGTCTGGGGCAGATGTTAGTAGCCGGGGGGGGCAAAAATAATGGTCCCTCTCTGGGCTATTATTATCTGCCCCACTCACTGGCTTTGTCTGTCTGGTTGCGAAAATAGGGCGGGAGCCCACGCATTTTTTTTCAGCAATTTTACACCTCATATATATATATACATGTCATTAAATTTGTGACATATATATATATATTTATATTTATAGTTCATACACTTCTACATAGTATAATAGCCGCTAATTCAATTGCCGGCTTTTGTGAAAATGCAGAACCCGACATGAAATGACACTTGGTTTACATAGAGTTAACCATGTCTTTTCATGTAGTTTGATATCTGATTTGCACAAACAATTACATGAGTGTAAGTGTGCAAAATTTCACACCTGTAGGGGTTAATTAAAGGTGTAAATTCGTAGCAAAAAAGTCCGTTTTTTTTACAACGAATTTACACCTTTAATTAACCCCTACAGGTGTGAAATTTTGCACACATAGACTGATGTAATTGTTTGTGCAAATCAGATTGCAAACGACATGAAAAGACATGGTTAACCCTATGTACACCAAGTGTCATTTCATGTCGGGTGCTTCTGTCTTTTCACAGAAGCCGGCTTTACCCGGCAATTGAATCAGAGGATATTTTACTATGTAGAAGTGTATAAACTATACATATATGTTGTAGCGTCGGCGTCCCTGCCTTCTGCCAGGCAGGGACGCTGTTCCCCTGCAGCAGCGTCCTCTGCCAGGCAGGGACGTCGCCCCCCTTACCCTTCCTCAGCGTCCTCCTTCCGCCCTGCTGGGGCCGCGCGCTCCTTCCCTGCTGATGGACTTAGGGCGCGCGCCCGCGCCCTCCCCCGCTCTTAAAGGAGCCGCGCGCATTTTTCAAATAAGTCCCCGGCCAATGCCGGAGGACTCCACCCTATATAAAGGGCTTCCTCCTTAATGGAGGTGCCCGAGCAATGTTGTTGTTGCACTGTTTCACTCTGCTTCAGCCCTCAGGTCCCGTTACCAGTTACCTGCCTGTTTCCTGCCCGTTTGCTGTATGCTACCTGTCCGCAAGTCTACCCGGAGGTTCGGACGTCACAAGTGGTGATCCACGGCTATTCCAGAGACTCTTGCCTGCTCACTTGGGAGCGATCATCTGCCATCTGACTGCAGCCCTACCCGGAGGTTCGGACGTCACAAGCGGTGATCCCCGGCTATTCCAGAGACTCTTGCCTGCTCACTTGGGAGCGATCATCTGCCATCTGACTGCAGCCCTACCCGGAGGTTCGGACGTCACAAGCGGTGATCCCCGGCTGTTCCAGAGACTCTCGCCTGCTCACTTGGGAGTGTCCATCCGCCATCTGCCTGCTAGCCTACCGGGAGGCTTCACCATCTCGGGTCGTATATACCTGTCCATCTAGAGACTGCCCCGGTTACTTGCTGTGACAACCTGCCTGTCAATCCAGAGACTGCCCCGGTCACTTGCCGTGACAACCTGCCTGTCTGTCCGGAGACTGCCCCGGTCACTTGCCGTGACGACCTGCCTGTCAATCCAGAGACTGCCCCGGTCACTTGCCGTGACAACCTGCCTGTCTATCCAGAGACTGCCCCGGTCACTTGCCGTGACAACCTGCCTGTCAATCCAGAGACTGCCCCGGTCACTTGCCGTGACAACCTGCCTGTCAATCCAGAGACTGCCCCGGTCACTTGCCGTGATCCTTTCCCGTATAACCAGAGACTGCCCCGTCACTTGCCGTGACTTCCTGTCCGTCTCCCTGGGCGCCACCCGCTCTCTTACAAGTATAACCTTCTTGTATAAATAAAGCTCAGAGGTTCCACCTACCTGACCCGTTACATATGTATATATATATATGTCACAATGACATGTGTATATATATATATATATGTATTCTATGTGTGTATATTTAGTGTTTACAAGGAAATAAAGGTTTTTTCTTAGTTGCGATATTTTGTTCCCATAGACTTACATTGGACTTCCGCTATCGGAATCGGATATCGACGATATTTAGTGCTATCGGCGATACAATTTCGATACGATATTTTTAGATATCGAGCAATATCGCTCAACAGTAGTGCTCGCTGTTTCTGCAGTTCCATGGAAAAATCCAGAAAGATGGATATAGTAGCATTATTAAACTTAATGGGACTCTTTAGTCGTGCAAGACGCAGAATGGTGTCTCTGTCTTTGCAATTGAGCAGGCGTGCCAAGAGAGGCCGAAGTGGAGCCCCCGGAGGCAGGGGTTTAGTGGGAACCCTGTGATCGAGCGCGATCGCAGCGTTCAGGGGGGGAGGCAGAGGGTCGGGAGCTCCCTTTGCCTCAGATCAGCGTCCCCGCGATATAATCACAGGGCCCGATCTCTGCCTTGATGACCCGGGTTGTCATGACAACCTCCGGGTCATCCAGCTACGGAAAGCAGCTGAGACCATGTTCACAACATGGTCTCAGCAGCTTTCTCCATAGGTATAATGCATTGCAATGCTGGAGCATTGCAATGTATTATACCTGCAATCAAAAGTGAAAAAGTGAACTTCCCAGAAAGGGACTAGGTAAAAATAACATTTTTTTAAAAAAAAATTGAAATAAAAAATATTAAAAAATAATTTTAAAAAATTCCCCTAAAAAATACACATTTTTATGTAAAAAAACACACATGTTTGGTATCACCGCGTCCGTACAAATCCCATCTATAAAAGCGTAACCCTAGTTAACCCCTTCAGTGAAAGTAGTAAAAAAACAAACAAAAAAGTAGTAAATTATCATCATACCGCTTGGAAAAAGTGCAATAATACGCGATCAAAACAACGGATATAAATAAATATGGTACCACGGAAAACGTCATCTTGTCCCGCAAAAAACAAGCTGCCATACAGCATCATCAGCGAATAATTTTTTTTTAAGGATTGCAAACAAAGTAGGTTAGAACCATTTTTCATACAGAATCGCTGAAATTCCAGTGAGATCACACATGTGAGAGCCACAGACGGCAACACTGGAACACTCACCAAGGAACAATACAATGAGCTGAATTTTAATCTGATAGCTATGGTATCTGTAGTACAAGGGTACTACACAAAGTCATTCGTTCTTGGGTCGCCAGCCCTGTTTTTCTGTTTGCTGGTTCTTTGAATCTTATGAAGAGCGTTCATACACAGTATTCACTAATGAAGACCGTGGCACGTGACGTATGCAAGAGTCGCAGATTCTCCTATGTGATGTACATGGCAGCTCACTGTATCCCATTTGATGTATACAGAGCAGTCTCAGTGTCTGCTATGTGATGTACTGTATATACAGCAGTCTCGGTGTATTCTATGTGATATATACAGCAAACCTCCCACATATTGTTTTGTAATCGTTACAGGAACCATAATGAATTAGATTATAGGCACAACTCTACTTCTTGCAGTGTCAGATCCTTTCTCTGAATCCGCTCGTAATCGGGATCAGTAATATCCTAAGACTATCAGTGATCAAAAAGTAAGAAAAGTTGTATCCTAAGAAGAGTGAAAAAGCGATGACTATACGGTGTCATAGGATCCTAGCCTGATAATCCATTGGATCCGGTAGCATTTATTTGCTTTTTCAGCCTTCATTGGATTAAAGAGTTGATGTACCGCTGTTTTGTGATAACAATTGTATGGCTTGTTTTTTATTTATTTTAATTTTCTATTACTTCTTTTAAAATAACTTAAAAAAAGATTTGCTTTGTGTTGCCATTTACTAGACCCCATTTTTTAAATATTTCTGCAGATACACCTATGTGAGGCATATTTTTTTTAGGACAAGGTGTAATTTATATTGGTACCACGGGGTACATAGAACAATTTGATTGCTTTTTATTACATGTTTTTTACTGCTGTTGGATCTTGAATTTTTTTCCATCAGCATTTCAGTGTGGGGTAATAATTTTGTAAACCTGTTTTTACATTACATTATGAACATGAGATACAAGATGGTAGTTACATTGCCTTCATTGGAACCCTAAATGCCATAGTACACCTTCAGCTCCCTGTGATGGGCATCAGACATGAGACATACATGTAGATCACATGTCGAAAAGTGGATATATTGTTTTTACTCACAGCACTACTTGTACCCTAGTTTACATGTGTACAAGAAAACGGGATGATCAGCTGCCATGTGTAATGGTAATGACTATACAAAGTAGTCCAGTGCTACGTACAGGGGTTGGACAAAATAATGGAAACACCTAACGTTTTGGCATCATAATCTTCGAACATGTTATAAACATGGAAACCGTGACATATGGTAATGTTTTGTAGTTGATTATTTGTGTTATGTGATATGTGTATGTAAATTAACTGTTTGTTTTGCAGAATTGTAAGAACATTGATGAGAACCTGATACCAATGGCAGACCTCTCGGATTTTCAAAGAGGCCAAATTGCTGGTGCTCGTATGGCAGACGCTAGTATAACCGAAAGTGTCCGAATGCTTGGCGTGTCAAGAGGTACTGTCTCCAAAGTAATGACTGCGTTTGAAAGAGAAGGAAAAACGTCCGCAGTAAAGCACAGGTCCGGCCGAAAGTTGAAGTTGACTGAGAGAGACCGTCAGACTCTAAAGCGAATTGTGAGAGAGAATCGCAAGACTGCTGAGCTCAATGAACACCTACACAACCCAGTTTCCACGAAAACTATTCGTCGGGAGCTGAACAAATCTGGATTCCACGGAAGAGCTGCAATTCGAAAACCGCTGCTCTCAATGACAAATGTTTCCAAGCGTTTAGAGTGGTGTAGAAACCTCCAGAATTGGTCCCTCGAGCAGTGGAAACATGTGATATTCTCAGACGAATCATCGTGTACCCTATTTCCGACCTCCGGCCGCGTGTACGTTTGGAGACAGCCAAAAGAAGCATTCCATCCAGACTGCCTTCTCCCAACCGTAAAACATGGCGGAGGTTCTGTGATGATCTGGGGTGCTATTTCGTGGAGATCCGCCAGGCGAATGATATCCCTTCATGGTAGAATTAACAGCCGCCATTATTTAGGCATTTTGGGCGACTAAGTGCATCCTATGGTTCAAGCACTGTTCCCGGAGGGGAACGCCATCTTTCAGGATGATAATGCACCAATTCATACAGCTAGAATCGTTAAAGCATGGCACGAGGAACATTCTAATGAAGTTGAGCATCTCATCTGGCCCCCACAATCCCCAGACCTCAACATTATTGAGCATTTATGGTCGATTTTAGAGATTTAAGTTAGACGTCGATTTCCGCCGCCATCGTCGCTCAAAGAACTGGAGGGTGTTTTAACTGAAGAATGGGCTAAAATTCCTTTGGAAACAATTCACACTTTGTATGAATCGATACCTCGGAGAATTGAGGCTGTAATCGCCGCAAAAGGTGGACCTACACCATAGTAAACTAACTTTTCTTGATGTTTCCAGGTGTTTCCATTATTCTGTCCAACCCCTGTATATTCTGCTGTATTGTAAAGATCCATAAAGAAAGCTCAGATACACATGATATACACTGACTTCATTAATAACTTTATTCAAGTTGGATAATGTGGAATTTTTTATTAGAAGTCAGGATAATAGACTTTAATGTGGCCCTGATGATGATGGGCCCTTGACTCACAAAGAGTCGTCCTTTAACAGGAGAGGAAAAACCCCACAGTGGAGGAAACCTCTAGGGAACCATGGTTAAAGGAGTGCCCTTCCCTTGGGCTGCAAATAGGTGAGAGCAGAAACCGAGCCTGGAATCTGCCTCTTTATGCAGCAGGTAAGTCACTTGTTCGTGAATACGTCTGACTGCGGAAAGTCCGGTAAGTGTCATATCCATAGGTGAGAGCAGTCCAAGCCTGGAATCTGCCTCTTCATGCAGCAGGTAAGTCACTTGTTCGTGAATACGTCTGACTGCGGAAAGTCCGGTAAGTGTCATATCCATAGGTGAGAGCAGTCCAAGCCTGGAATCTGCCTCTTCATGCAGCAGGTAAGTCACTTGTTCGTGAATACGTCTGACTGCGGAAAGTCCGGTAAGTGTCATATCCATAGGTGAGAGCAGTCCAAGCCTGGAATCTGCCTCTTCATGCAGCAGGTAAGTCACTTGTTCGTGAAAACGTCTGACTGCGGAAAGTCCGGTAAGTGTCATATCCATAGGTGAGAGCAGTCCAAGCCTGGAATATGCCTCTTCATGCAGCAGGTAAGTCACTTATTCGTGAATACGTCTGACTGCGGAAAGTCCGGTAAGTGTCATATCCATAGGTGAGAGCAGTCCAAGCC
The DNA here is from genome assembly GCA_033576555.1 of Oophaga sylvatica. Classification (NCBI taxonomy): domain Eukaryota; kingdom Metazoa; phylum Chordata; class Amphibia; order Anura; family Dendrobatidae; genus Oophaga; species Oophaga sylvatica. Next base: position 19,359 of record JARQOD010006779.1, on the reverse strand, counting down.
TGGAATCTGCCTCTTCATGCAGCAGGTAAGTCACTTGTCCGTGAATACGTCTGACTGCGGAAAGTCCGGAAAGTGTCATATCCATAGGTGAGAGCAGAGACCGAGCCTGGAATCTGTCTCTTCATGCAGCAGGTAAGTCACTTGTCCGTGAATACGTCTGACTGCGGAAAGTCCGGAAAGTGTCATATCCATAGGTGAGAGCAGAGACCGAGCCTGGAATCTGCCTCTTCATGCAGCAGGTAAGTCACTTGTTCGTGAAAACGTCTGACTGCGGAAAGTCCGGTAAGTGTCATATCCATAGGTGAGAGCACTCCAAGCCTGGAATCTGCCTCTTCATGCAGCAGGTAAGTCACTTGTTCGTGAATACGTCTGACTGCGGAAAGTCCGGTAAGTGTCATATCCATGGGTTGAGAGCAGAGACCGAGCCTGGAATCTGCCTCTTCATGCAGCAGGTAAGTCACTTGTTCGTGAATACGTCTGACTGCGGAAAGTCCGGTAAGTGTCATATCCATGGGTGAGAGCAGAGACCGAGCCTGGAATCTGTCTCTTTTTGCTTAATTACAGGTTGCCTGATCCTCACATAGTAGCCACCATGTAAGGGAGTTGTAGCAGAGTCGTCATCTCCTGCTGGATTCCTTGTTCATTACTGTAACTCACAGCAATGTTTCACTCTTTCTGCAGAAACAATAATGGATTATGAATAAACATGGAGCACCAGAATATTATGTATAAGAAAGATACAATATAGATTTTTTTTTTACACAACATCCCCTTAGGAGAATCTAGATAATATTACATCACTAATCTATGGGCAGAATCCAGTGTGATATAAATGACGGTTTAAATCCTATAGATCACATTTCGGGGCTTTTCTATAGAAAATATAGACTTTTATACAAAACTAAATCGTAGCTTTAAAGGGCCATTCCCATCTCTTCCGTTTATGGCATATCCACCCAATAGTTTGTAAGAAAAAAATCACCATTGAAACGAATAAAATAGCATGAAGTGGATAAAGCACTGAAGAAATTAGGAACTCATTTCTTTGCTCTATCCACTGTAATCATAATGGGACAGAGCAGCAATTAGTTAAATCCTCTGAATACAGCGCATTTAACAACAGACAATATTTGCAGAACATGTATACTGCACCTGAAATACCATGAAATATCCCGCATTAGTGGCTGTAATAATTCATCACCCAAGACCCCAGTCTTTTAATCAATGAACCTATTGCCACCACAACAGACATATGGGAGGTGGAAAAAAGACTTGTGAATTTTAGGAAGTGAATGAAATACTGGTGTCAGTGGATTATCCACCAATAATTATTCCACGTTTTTTTCAGACAATACTCCCAAAACAACTTCTTCACGTCGGTCTTGAGGAGGCGCACTGAAGTCAGACGATCCTGAGTCATGGAGAGGTATACACCTCTTTATAAATCAGGAGTGTTTTATTAGAGGTGTGCACCTCTGGTGAGAATATTTTGTGGCTTATCAAATGCCGCCGATTGCCATGAATATGACAAGAGGTGGTCGCCACTCCACCCATCCTGCCCAAGCTCCAGCACATTGTCGGAAATGGGTGAAAATGGCGTGAGAATGCCAAAAGTCACAATATTTTAGTGCAGCCTGGAGTTTCGCCAAAATGTTGTGACGTTTCAAAGCTTTTTACGTAACAATACTGCTGTAAAAGATTTGACAATCGGGGCCCTAAGTCCTTTTGTAACAAATTAAAGACGATCTTCTGATAAACTTTGAGCTGAGATATGGAAAAATACTTACTTCTTTTCAATTTTTTTTTGGACTTTCTTCCTTTTACAATAGATGGAGGTGTTTGTTTGTAACCTTTTAAGTCCTGATTTATCTTGGACTCTTTCACCTCCTCTATACCGGCCTTGTGCGGCTTTAGAATGTCTCCAGAAGTCCAGGAAATGTCAAGTTCTCCTGTAACACAAAATATTGAAATTAGATTTAATAAAATGCGAGATTCTATGTGATTAAGATTATTAACATTTACAGGTTATTATAACTTCTAAATAGTACATTAGACTGAGAAAAGAGGGAGCCAATCTCCAGAGAAATGCTCCAGCATTTCAGAGAAAACATAGTTTGAAGAGCCACCCAGGGACGAAAGTGAGACCTGACTGATCCGACGCTGCTCCCAGCCGGCTTCCCCCTGCGCCACTGCACTTGATTGACAGGTCTACCTAATTAAAGATATGGGAGAGGCCTGTCAGTCAACTAAGCGATACGGGCAGATGCCAGCTGGGGGCAGCACCAGATTTGTCAAGTCTCTCCCTGTGGTCGCTGGACAGCTCTGTAAAATATGTTTTCTACAGTCATGCAGACTCTCAGACTCTATATTAGTAGGTTTACTATCTTGGACTATTATTGTATTTAAAGCACTGAGAACTTACTGTCAGAGGGGGTGACCACATCCTCATCTGGGCTGATATTGATTACTACATCAGGGGTCCATGAGGAGAATCATCAGTGGTAATTGTTATGTTGTCCTCATGGTGTCCTGTAACACAAAACATTGAAATTAACATTTCTTAAATGAAAGCTTCCATCATGTTTCTAATGTATGTTTAGGCATCTTATTCTAACAAGATCCTTTAAGAGACTATTTTTTATCTTTATTGTTTTTCTACTAAATACATTTATACATAGAAAAAGACAAATGGGAATGTCCTCAGAGTCAGTAACGGAGTTCACAATGCGGACTGCTTCCATGTGATGTAAAAGCAGACAATAACTGTCTGTATGAATAGATATCAAAGAAGCGCTCTGAGATAACTTTGCATTGCTAATCACTTCTGAACATATCAGTAGTGTAGTGTATCTGGTAAAACACTGATCGCTGTCTTCTCCAGTTTGCAGCACAGCTCCAGTCCTCTGCTGAACCATGTGACTGTAAATCAGACTGGATATCACAATGTCTTTCTTATGTGAGGACTGGAAGTTGTGTTCTCATTATAAGTATATGGAACCTCGCTCTGAGAGTCATAGGCTGACATTGGGGAAACCGCTACCGCGCCACACATAAGACGTGTGAGACGACAAAGCTAAATTGTGGTTATATGGTTCAGAAGATGACCAGAATGGCGCTGGAAACCAGAGAAGATGGCAAATGGTAAGTATTTTATCACATGTACACTGCACTACTGATATATCTAGAAGGGATTAGACAATACATATGGTGCTGGAGAGCTTCTGTAATGTCAGATTTATCAGGCTATACTTACCATTTAGTTTGGTGTTGTTCTCTCTAAAGTCGTCGGCACAATATTGGCTTTCAGCATCTTTCATTGGCTTTTTCTTTTTCCGACAACTATAAAATTGCAAAAATAAAAGTCACATTGTAAATTACAATGTAAAACATGTCTGTATTCTGCAGAATGTAAGAATGAAACATTTTATCTAGTCCTATCTGTAGGGAGATCACCGGTCAGTCATTTTTGTGTCTATGACAAGCAGCAACTTTTTTAATAAAGTTTATACAAGTTGTAGCAGAGCCAGGTAGGACAGGGTTAAGTCCGAGCTTTGCAGGATTTGATAAGAAGCCCCCACATAGCTTTTTCCTAAAATCAGGGCCTGTGTTCATGAGATGTTTCAGTCTGCTGGATTTAGCTTGTGAGCTGGAGTTTTATGAAAGGAATAAAACTGCACTGGTTTTGGACCAAACCTCATTGATTGTGTGAATGGTGCCTAATGCCTACCTGAGAGCGTGAATCCCTGCAAAGTCTAATATATACCCATCAGTTACCGGCAGGGCACAGCGCCAGGGTGACGTGTGTGAGCCACAAGAAGTCTACACTAAAATATTCCCATTACTGGAGTAACCTGAAGATGTGACATTTCCTCTACAGACTCCTGTGGAGCCCATAAATCATTACTCACTATACTTACCAACAGATGATAGCAATGGCACCAATGATAACTACAAGGGTGATGAGAATGGAGCGAGGAAACAACCTTATAGACTGTTTCCTCAGATAGTATTGGAGGCACGGTAACATTCTCTAAAAACAGAAAGAACATAAGTGATCAGATAGCTGGAATGTGTGCAGAAGTGGAAACCAAATACATGGACTGGACAGACTGAGGAACCAAGTACGACTATTAAAAACAGGGGAATTTAGTTTGGAAAAATGATGGATTATTTTTGACGTCATGTCAATATATAATGGACAATACAGAGATCTGTTCTTTTATATTCCTGGAATAGGGAACAAACACATGATGGGAGATGACACCTGAAATGACAAGTAACACATGAAAAACCCTCCATTCCCCTGTATTATGTGACGTCATATAAATCTCCAGTCACAGAAGAAAAGTTCCAGAACCCCTAATGACGGAGCCTGACGCTCATAAACTGGGCCCTAATAATGGATCCTAATAGTTTCTGGGGCCGGATGTGAAATGTTACATGTGAAGGACATATCTCATTTCTCCTGTGGACGCCTTCTGCTACATGTAGTAGTCAGTGCATCCAGCAAGGAGAGAACAGTATTAATGCTCTGTGTCTCATCTATGTGTTATTACACTGGACACTGGAACCCAAACTGCATTTTCCCCCAATTTCACATTGAATGGTAAAATGAATGGTGTCATTCAAAACTACAACTCGTCCCGCAAAAAGATAAACAAGCCCTCATATGGCCATATGAATGGAAAAAACCTCATGGCTCTTGGAAGAAGTGGAGAAGAAAAAACCCCAAAAACAAAAATTTGCTGAGGAGGGAAGAGGTTAACCCCATAGAGTATATCTGGTAATGCACTCACCTTCTTTAATCCTGATCTGCTCTTGTGATCGAGGGTTGCGGATATAGATGGTAGCACCTTCCGCAGGTGCTAATAGCACGCTGAGAATTAGAACTAGTCTAAACAGCATTGGAGCCTGGAGGAATATCGCTTACTGTGTACAGCACAACAGCTTCTCCAGACAAAGGATTTCACTGCAAAATCGCTGCTTACCACCAAGAATTCCATGACATCACAACTGGAACCCAATTGTGACATCATAAGGGGTGGGGCTACACAAGTGACATCATGGGGCGGGGCTACACAAGTGACATCGTGGAGGTGGGGCTACACAGGAGTGATGTCACAATTGGGGCTCATCCATTAAACGTTCCAATTTCTATCACACCGACCTCTTATTATGGGAAAACGTAGCAAGACTTTACATGACACGTTGGCACACGGTCTTCATATCCCTCCAACTACAATATTTTTATTTGGTTCAAAAGCCATTTTCTTGCACCTTATGTGGAAAGTGTTTTAACCAGAAGTTGGCTCTAATTACACATTAAGGAACTCACGCAGAAAAAATCATTTTCATGTATAGAATGTGGGAAATGTTTTGCCCACAAATAGCATAATAAATTAATCAATCTTGACTTTCAAGGAATGCAAACTGGAAGCCATTTTCATGTCTGTGGAAAGTATACAGAAAAATAAAATGTGGTTATTTATCATCCTGGGATGTGTTATGCATGGCATCATATTCATTTAGATTAATATCTAATTTAGTACAATTATTCTTGTATTTTTATATATTCTTGTCACTTGGAATGTATCTATTTGTTTCTTTAAATGTATATACTTATTTATGGTCACCAGATATTCTAACAGATATATATATATTTTTTATTATTTATTCGTGATCAAGTCCTTGTTTTTCCTGCCAAGAGATGCAGAAACCTTGCAGAAATTTCTGCAAGCAAATACTCAGCATGCGCACATAGCCCAATGATGTGTAATGTTTTTTTTTATGGGTTGTTACTGGAGATGATCAAATCAATTAGAGAAAAAAAAATCAAATTCTAATTGAATTATACACTGTGTTCCAAATTATTATGCAAATAATATTTTCTCAGATTTTCCCAAATTACCTATATGAATTGCAGTCATTGTAATTTTCCAGTCAAATCACTATTAGAGTACAATTGAAAGCTTTTTGTACAAACTGCCTATGAGAACAGTATATTTTTTAAAAAATAAAACACTCAAACTGCACTCAAAATGCTTGTTCCAAATTATTATGCACAGCAGAGTTTTCAACCTTTTCATTTTAATAAAGAACAAAAAAATGGTCATTTTTGAAATTATAAGCATTAGCAGGTTCTTACAAACTGAAATTAAACAGTTTTCAACTCAAAACTTTATTCTAGGTGATGTTACATTTGCACATAGGACCCCTTGTTCGAAAGGAGCTTCTGAACTCTCTCGTCCATTGAATTTGTCAGGTTTTGGATGGTTTCTGCTTCAATTGTTTTGCATGAGGACAGAATACCCTCCCAGAGCTGTTGCTTAGATGTGAACTGCCTCCCGCCATCATAGACACTCCTTTTGATGATGCTCCAGAGGTTCTCAATGGGGTTAAGGTCAGGGGAGCATGGGGGCCACACCATAAGTTTGTCCCCTTTTATGCCCATAGCAGCCAGAGATGCAGATGTGTTATGTGCAGCATGAGATGGTGCATGGCCGCACAAAACCCATTCATAGAAAGAAAACATGACACAAATTTTTATTGTATGGCAGAAATGGCCGTGATGTTTATTTAGGGTTACATAAATTAATCAATAAATACTTCAATAAATAAATCCATATAAATTATTAAACTTCCAACCATAACCAATCCACCCATCACTTGGGCGATTTTCCCAAAAGCCGGGACTCGGAGAGTCAAGGCCCCCCACAACAGCACAGCCATTTCTCCACCATCGTTTGTAAATTCAAATTAAAAATATCTAGACCAATGTCCGAAAGATGGACTAAATCATTTCTGTACAACCCAGGAACAAAGCCTTCCAAGTCTTCATGCCGAAAAGAAATACACCCAAAAGTGGCAAAATTTGCACATACCTCTATTAATTCTTTTACGAATTTTGTCTAAAAATGAAAAATTACCCTTAGACCAAGACAGTCTAGGAATGATCTCGGAAAAAACAAACACAGTAATCGGGAAAGATTGCTTCAAGCCAGTAACATCGGATCTTAGAAAAGCTAGTAAATCTAGAGTCTTAATTTTTCCGAGATCATTCCCAGAAACATGAAATATCACTAGATTTGGGTAAGGAAGGTAACTACAGCATTTCTTGAATTCAATAACAAAATTCGCCCACCGTAAACCTCGAACACTGTGCCAAAAAATCTGAACCTGGTCAGGACTAAAAGAAAGGTTCTCCGTATAAGATCTTTGACCAGCTCGCTTCTGAGCCCAATAAATAAAAGAGTGACCGATAATCCAAACTATCAAAGGACCTGCAAACAAATTAAAATTAATAATCATACAAATCATGGCGAACATATAATTTATAACGCTCAGATTCCCATCTACCTAGCTTCCTAATATCAGAAGAACACCAACCCGATCTGGCAGCTTCAGTAGCTGCGCCAATCCTAAAAGAATGGGAAGTGATTTTAAGATTATCTTTACCTAGGAAACATAAGCATTTTTTTTAAAACGGAGTTAAATTGAAAAATGGTAACCGGGGATCTATCTTGATGAAGGAATAATGGGCCCATAGCATTGGGCCTACAACCTAGCCATTTTTTGATGTTGAACACCGGACAAATAACATCATCTGGAACAGATCCCAATTTAATTCTAGACCCCCTACCACATTGATCCGTTTTGGATTTCCTAATAAAGAGAAAAAGAACCGAATCAATCAAACTGATGTCCGAAATCAAAAGGCCAGCAGGCTCCGATTTTTTAACAGAAATTAATTCACTAACCCGAAGGGCTCCGAAAAAAGCAATAGAAAACGCAGAGGCAAACAAAGTGGCTTCGAATGAATTCAAACAAACGCTTGCTAATGCCAAACAATGGTCCCTCAACAAAGAAAGGGATATGGGACGTCGAGAGTCAGGCTTAAAATTACCTCTTTTAAAACCCTTCAAAAATTGTTTTATTGGAAAAAACCCTGTTAACGGGGACTACCTGACAATTTGAAAAAGAACGAAATGCCAGCCAAATGCTTTGAAATAGCTGCAAAAGAAAGACCCCTTTTCACTAAGAATTCCGCAAATTTTAAGCCTGAAACAGGACTAGACAGCGAAATTTCATATTTAAACTCTTCGCAAAAATTTACCCACATATACCATGCGGCCGAGTAATCGGCCCATGTTCTTTTTGATAAGGACTGCTCGATAAAATGAGGAATTATATTTAAATTATGTCCCAAATTGAAGAAGGGCAAGGCGTTGCTTCTGCGTCTGCGTTGGGAACCTGCAGATGAAAATTTGACCGCTCACACAGGTACAGAGACTTAGCAAACATAGCCTTTTCACTCCTTCCTAATCTAGCATTTAGCCAAATATTGTGCTTCAGACAAAGTAAAACGAGGTTTCTTAAAATCTTAGACGACCGCGAATTTTTGGAAGATAGTGTATTAATGGCAAAAATTACTCCCTGATTTTCTGAAAGAATAATAATCCTAAGATTCTGCATCAAGGCACCCCAACGGAAGACACATAAAAATATGGAAAAAAGCTCCAAAACAGTAGAATTCTCCGTTATTTTACTCGACACCCATTTCTTAGGCCAACGCTGAATTGTCCAATGGGATAAAAATATCCCGCTACAACCAGAAAAATTGTCACTTGAAAATAGAAAAGGAAACGAATCAGACGGGACAAAATTCTCTTGAACACAAGACCTACCATTGAACTCAGAAAGGAAGGAAAGCCAAACCCGTAAGTCCTCTTTCATTTCTGAAGAAACTCTCACTTGAGAGAAAGGAGAAGAGAGGCCTTTTGTTGCATCAAATAGACGTCTGGAAAAAAAACCCGGCCCATAGGCATAATTCGCAGGGCGAAAGTCAATAGACCTAACAAAGATTGTAGCTTCTTTAGAGTAATTTTCGTCTTAGAAAGAGACATGGACAGAGCATTGTGCAACTTACAGATTTTTTCCAACGGGAGTCTACATTCCATCCTCTCGGAGTCCAAGGTGATGCCCAAAAATTCAATACAGGTTGAGGGAAAGACTGTCTTTTCGTGAGCTATCGGTACACCAAAGCTCCGACACATTTGTATCAATTTTTCGAGAGTGCTGAAGCAATCTTGAGATTCAGAAGGGCCGACGAACAAAAAATCGTCTAGGTAATGCAAAATACCGGAGTTAATATAACTGGACTGAAGAGTCCAATGTAAAAATGTTTAGAAACTCTCAAAATAAAAACACGACAGGGAGAATCCCATGGGAAGACATTTATCGAAAAAATATTCATCTTCAAAATAAAAACCAAGGGAATTAAAACCATCCGGATGAACCGGAAGAATTCTGAAAGCTGACTTGATGTCCGACTTTGACATTAAACAATTCTTCCGGAATTTTCTCAGCAGATCCACGGCTGAATCAAAAGAGGAATAGCAAACTGAGCATACAGATTTGTCTACCTCATCATTCACCGAGGACCCTTTCAGGTAAGATAAATGATGAATTAAACGAAAGGAAACTAATTCCTTTTTAGGAACAATGCCTAAAGGGGAAATACGAAAATTGGAAAAAGGAGGAGATGAAAATGGACCCGCAACTCTACCCAAAGCGATTTCGTTAAAAAAATTTTCCCTAGCTACATCAGGATATAAAGATAAAGAAGAAAGATTCTTTGATAATTGACAACCGAGACCTTTGAAAGGAGGAATGCGAAAACCAAAAGCAAAACCGTTAAATAAGAGGCCACTAATCTCCTGATCTGGGTAATTGTTTAACCAGATTAACATTTTTTCCAATTTCACAGGAGTCCGGGCCTTTTGCAAAAGTATCCCTGGAAGCTGATTGTTGAGCGGCCTGTTTTTTAAAACACTTGGAAACTGGGTGTGAATTACCGCAAAAGGAACACTCGTGTCGAAAACGACAACTGTTGTTCCACTTACACGTAAAAGTCGTTAAATGCAAAACAGAAACCTCGTTTAACTGCAGAATTGGGATTTTGCTTATTTATGTACTGACGCTGCGGGAGCAAAAGGTTAATCCATAATCCTACATCCTTAACGCCCCATTTTAATTCAGGGTGTACAGCTAGTTTTTGCCTAAAAGCTTCGTCATAGTTTAACCAGGCGAAGCCACCAAAATTCCTAAAAGCTTCTAAAATGATGTCTTCATGCTGGAATAATTGGTTACAAAGGTTCGGGGATTTTTCGCCAAGGACAGCTGAGTAAATAGAAAAAGCTTGAATCCAATTATTAAAGGATTTCAAGGAGTTACGCCTGACTTCATCAGACTCAGATTTATCTTTTTCAACTTTACCCAACTGCTCCCTGCGAGGGAGAAGCGAAAATAAATCAACATACTTTCCCTCCCAAATTAACTCTTTAATGGCTGAGCTTAGGTGAAACCCTAAAGGAGATAGCTCGCAAGTGAGAGCCTCCTTAAAAGGGTTATGAGGGGTTAAATTGACAGGCTCCGCTGATTTACTAGACTCAGTAACAGATAAAGGGGAGGGAGCCTGAAAAGCTTCACTCAAAGCTTCAACCAACAATGATTTAAAAATAGATTTAAAATCGTTCTGGGGGACAGACAGGGGCACATTGAAGTTCTCACCCCTTCCTGACAGGCACTGGTCCGTGTCTTGATCCGAAGAACAGCCAGCCCTCATACCCTGTGAATCAGGGGAGAGCAGCTGTGTGCTGGTGGAAGCAGGGACATCATTTTCATCTCCTGGCTGAACTGTCTGGAAGCATCTTGGAGAAGCGTTCCTGCTGCCGTGAGCCAGCGTAAGCGAAGCCGCAGCGGTACGGGATGGTGTCACCGCCGCAGCGCTTTTACGGCCACGACGGGTACCCGCACCGCCGGAGGCTTCAGCTGACGTCGGCAATTCCTGAAGATGCCGGCCGAACTCCCGCGCCGGACTCCGAGACTTCGTAGGAGGAGGGCGGAGATGATTTATTACGTGCTTCCTGTGCACGGCTTGATGATCTTGCTGGCGACGCTGAGGGAGAGAAGGATGTCCGGGGCTACCTGGATCTTGAAGAGCCACTCTGGCTCTGAAGAGAAGTCCCAGCTTGACACGGAGGCTGCTGCTGAGGGCAAGGTTCATGTGGAGGAGGAACGGATTCAGGAGCTGCAGTGACAGGTTTTAAAGCTAAGCAGCTCCTCAGCCAATTCTCTCCATCCACTTCCCCGGCTCTCGCTATCAGCTGCTGAAGGAGATTCTCCATCTTCCCGGTAATCTGTTATCTCTTATCTTCTTTTCTTCACAGACGATGACAGGAGCCAACGGGCGACAGCAGGGCTATTTATATCCATAACACAGCCCGCCAAAACCTTCTTAAACCAATCAAAAACATATAAATTTAGGCGCCAAAAGCCAGAAAAAAACGGTTTCAGCCTGCTCGTGGACACCCCACAGCTTACCTGAAGTACCACATTGACATTACAAATACCAAATATTTCATGCAATATTCAGGGATTATGCAGCCATGAGTCCCCCCCTTTATTATATCTTTGTATGTAGGGGGGGGCTAACATTATCATTCATGAAAATGATCTTGCTGCGGAATGCACGGTTCTTCTTCTTGAACCATGGCAGGAAGTGCTGTGTGAGAAACTCAACATACACTATGGAGTTCTTCTTTACCCCTTCAGGGATCCTAAAGGGGCCGACAATCTCTCTCCCCATGATTCCAGCCCAAAACATTACTCCACCTCCTCCTTGTTGGCGCCGTAGCCGTGTTTTGCATGGGGTGTCCATCAACCAGCCATCCTCCACTCCAGAGGTGTATCTAGGCTTTCCGGCACCCGGGGCAAGAATTCGGTTCGGCGCCCCCCCCCGCTCACATGTGATTTGCACACTTAGTCATGTACCTATGAGCTGCTCTCCCTAATGCTCTCAATGTTCAGTGAAAAACTGAGAGATGCAGGAAGAGAAGCTCGTTGTCACAGGGCCATAAGTATGAAAATGCATATGAGTGAAGTGTCCATGTGATGACTACTGGAACCTGCAGAGCTGAATCCTGACATTGCAGCTTCTGAATTCTCACAACGAATGCACTGCACACTTTTAAGATTCTTCCTTACCGGTGGCGAGAGTACACGGTCCTGTCAGCACAAGCATGTGATTTATATACTTCTGGCCACATTCTGACTAGACGTGCCCGGTAGGGTTGAGCATTCCGATACCAAAACCCCATTCCGATACCTGAAATCCAATGTAAGTCTATGGGAACAAAATATCGGAAGTTAAAACTTCCGATATTTTGTTCCCATAGACTTACATTGGATTTCAGGTATCGGAATGGGGTTTTGGTATCGGAATGCTCAACCCTAGTGCCCGGCCTCGCTCCGTTCATTTTCATTGAGTGAGGCCACACATGTCTAGTCAGCATGTGACTGCATGTATGTAAATCACCTGCACGAGAGAATCCTAACAGCGTGCAGTGAGCACTGTGAGAATTCTGAAATTGACTAATTCTCATGTTTTTATTTATGTTAGGAGCATTAAAGGGGTTGTCCAGGTTTGTGCTGAGTCTGCAGTGACTATGTCTATGTGTCTCTGTGACTGCAGACTCAGCACAGACATGGAGAACCCCTTTAATGCTCCTAACAAATAAAGACATGAGAGTTAGTCAATTTCACAAATAATATTTACATCCAGGTACCTTATAGATTACGTCATCTCTGGAGTCGTTCTCCTTTTCTTCATCTTGTCAGATCCCATGATGAGTTTTCTCATCAACAGCCGTCTCTGCAGACCTCCATCTTCTCCGCTCTTCTGCACCAACTCTCCGCACGATGCCCTTAAAGACAGAAGAGTCATTATAATGCCCCTAAATAAAAATATCTGCAATATACTGTCGCCTCACACTATTCCCCTCCCTCCTCACACTGTCTCCTCATATATTTACCCCTCACTCTATTCTGCCTGCTCACACATACCCCTGACTCCCCATACTGTGTCTGCACACATCCCATCACCCTCACTCCCCATACTGTGTCCACATACATTCACCCGTTCACTCCCCATACTGTCTGCAACCATCCCCCATACTGTTTCCTCATACATACATGCTCTTCAGTACCCTCAAATCCCCCCACACATTAAATCCCCCATCCCCACTCCAAATCCCCCCACACACATTAAATCCCCCCATCCCCACTCCAAATCCCCCCACACACATTAAGTACTCCCCATTCACACTCCAAATCCCCCACATACATTAAGTACCCCCATCCCCACTCCAAATCCCCCCACACATAAAATAACCCCCCATCTCCACTCCAAATCCCCCCACACATAAAATAACCCCCCATCCCCACTCCGAATCCCCCCACGCATAAAATAACCCCCCCATCCCCACTCCAATCTCCCCACACATAAAATAACCTCCCATTCCCACTCCAATCCCCCACACATAAAATAACCCCCCCATCCCCACTCCAAACTCCTCACACATAAAATAACCCCCATCCCCACTCCAATCCCCCCACACATAAAATAACCCCCCATCCCCACTCCAATTCCTCCCACGCAAAAAATAACTCCCCATCCCCACTCCAATCCCCCACACATAAAATAACCCCCCATCAACACTCCAAATCCCCCCACGCATAAAATAACCCCCCCATCCCCACTCCAATCCCCCCACACATAAAATAACCCCCCATCCCCACTCCAATCCCCCCACACATAAAATAACCCCCATCCCCAATCCAATCCCCCCACACATAAAATAACTCCCCCATCCCCACTTCAATCCCCCCACACATAAAATAACCCCCCATCCCCACTCCAATCCCCCCACACATAAAATAATCCCCCATCCCCACTCCAATCTCCTCACACATAAAATAACCCCCCATTCCCACTCCAAGTTCCCCCACGCTAAAATAAACCCCAATCCCCACTCCAATCCCCCCACACATAAAATAACCCCCCATCCCCACTCCAATCCCCCCACTCATAAAGTATCACCCATCCCCACTCTAAATTCCCCCCATACACACACACTCACACATTATGTCCCCCGTTAATCTTTGGTGGTTCTTCAGCTCCATTACACGTCTGGAGCACTTACCACCAGCCGCTGCCTCACTGCCTGTGTCTTCTGAAGAGCCGGCGTGTGACGTCAACAGCATGATCATTTGCCCTGATCACGCTGCTGGCGCTTCAGGCTGGAGCTGGCTGGAGGGAGACGCGACACGCAGCAGCAGCATTTGTCTGAGCCGGCTGTCAATTTGACAGCCGGCTCAGAGAACGGGAGAATCTCAGTGTGGGGGTGGCAGAATGCCGTCGATGGGGAGCCTCCTCCTTGGACCGCCGTATCAGGCGGCCCGATGGCGCCCCCCTGTCGGCTGCGCCTGGGGCACATGCCCCGGCTGCCCCCCTGAATACGCCCCTGCTCCACTTCATCCATCTGGACCATCGAGCGTTGCACGGCACTCATCGGTGAACAAAACAGTTTTGAAGTCAGTCTTCATGTATTGTTTGGCCCACTGGAGCCGTTTCTTCTTGTGTGCAGTGGATAGAGGAGGTCGACAGGATGGCTTACGCACAGATAGAATAAATCCCCAACAGTGTCACCAGCAAAGCACCCCCACACCATCACACCACCTCCTCCATGCTTCACGGTGGGAACTAGGCATGTAGAGTCCATCCATTCACCTTTTCTGCGTGTGAAGCAGTAATCAAAGCAAAAGGTGGCTACTTTGAAGAACCTAGAATATAAAACATATTTTCAGTTGTTTCACACTTTTTTGGAAAGTGTAATGTTTAATTCCACATGTTTAATTCATAGTTTTGATGCCTTCAGTGTGATTCTACAATTTTCATAGTCATGAAAATGCAGAAAAATCTTTGAAAGAGAAGGTGTGTCCAAACTTTTGGTCTGTACTGTATATTCAAGAAGATTGCATCAGTCACGGAAAGCTGACAAAACCTCTGGTGTGAGTGCATGGGATTCCTTATAATGCCTTGCAATTGTCACATAACATGGTATAGCCCAGCCAATTGGGAGGGATTATTAAAGCTGTATAAACCCTAAAGAACTAAAATTAAAATTGTTTAACCCCTTAAGGACCAAGCCATTTTGTAAGTTAATGACCAAGCCTATTTTTACATTTCTGACCACTGTCACTTTATGTGTTTATAACTCTGGAACGCTTCAACGGATCTTGGCTTTTCTCGTGGCATATTGTACTTCATGTCAGTGGTACAATTTCTTTGATGTAGTTTGCGTTTATTTCTGAAAAAATGGAAATATAGCAAAAATTTAGAAAATTTTGCAATTTTCAAACTTTTCATTTTTATGCCCTTAAATCAGAGAAATATGTGTAGCCCTGGTGTTAGGCACACGCAGTACCCTGGAGAATGTGTGGAGAGATAGCAGTTTAATGCTCAATACCCATTCACTCAACATACACTAGACACACCCTTAGGGTAGTGTAGTCACTTGTGAGGGAGTGGTCAGGGTGTATTCGTTGAGTGATTAGAGTAGTCAGTTTCCTGTCTTCGGACAGAGCAGACGTGTGGAGTCTAGCTGGGACTTGAGGGAGGAAGCAGTCCAGCCTGGTTCTACCAGCAGTTCAGCAAGTGGAGGCCAGTAAGGGCGAGATATAGATCACCTCAGCCTGGTCAGAGCTGTACCTCACTTGAAGACACTGATTAAGAAAGAAGAGCTTAGTACAGAAATACTTCAGTCACCTGTCTCAAGGACAGTGAAAGGTTCAGAGACGTGCTCCTGCCTAGTGGATAACTGAGAGTCTGGAACTAACTCTGAAGGAAGAGAAGAAGGGAGTGATTATATGACTTTTTGCAAGTGTGAGTGTTTATGCTACCAGCGAGGACAAGGCGAAAGGCACAGTGGAAGATTATTTGAAAAGTGCTTTTGGATTGAAGAAGTCCTGCACATTGTAACCGGTCACTGGGGACCGAAGGATCACTATTAGCTTCAAGCATAGTGGTAAGAAAACCAGAGATTTACCGGACCTTAGGTCGCGGCAAACAGCCCCAAATAGTCAGTACGTAACTGGGGTCAGGGGGAGTGAAGACTTTGAGTCAGTGCACGACAAGATAGGAATTCAGCTCTCTCACAGGAAGGCTCCTACCACAAAACTGACTGGGCAGTACAGCTATGGAATAGCTGGAGTTATAGGGGGAACTACGCTTCAGGCTGGTTGTACTCATCGTTGTGAAAGTAAAGGAGGCCCCTAACTTGTCCAGCTGCTATCTCAAAATACATTCTCCTTGGATCAGCCTCCCTGGGACCTGCCTGAACATCTTACAAGTAAAGGTATGGAAAGACGCTGACCGTGTGAGACTGTGTTATTTATCTGCACCCGACTTCACTAACTTCATAGACTTTGAGGGACCAGTCCCACCTGTAGGGGACCCGACATCTAGCTGCCTCACCATCCCCTCAGAGATCTACAGCAGCGCTGGTATAAATTACCAGAAGACTACAGGTGGCGTCACGAACTGTATATAAATCTATCCCCTGTAAATATTACCCCCCAACATACGCCAGACCGCCAGGGCACAGACCGAGCCACCGCTACCTGTGACAAATCCCATAGACTTCTACGGCTCGCTCTGAGTACCCCATTGCCCTGGTAACCCACAATTGTGGTGGCGGGTCGAGACAAATTGGCGTCACGAACAGGATGCGAAACTCGCAGAATTGCGAGCCCTGTGTGCCTATGGAATTGTTTTTGTGAAAAAGGACTGTTTGCACTTTTGGCGCCAAAAATCGCCATCTTTGTCGCCATATTCGCGCCCTCAGGCGCTGGAGAAGAAGGTGGGCGTACCTTCGTGGGCGTGTACCCCCCATGTGGCGCGAAGAAAATGCCTGCCCTCTCAAAGTGCTATTACAACATGCGATCCTGCCCTACAGCAAAGAGTCCGCCTCCCTTCACCTTTCCTGCAAAGAGGAGGAGACGCAAACCCCGCCTCCAGGAAGAGACCGGACGTCTCTGGAGGAGGAAGATGAAAGAATCTTCTGGAACATCATGGAAGCAGGACGTGTGCAGCCGAGCAGGGAAGCGGAGGAAGGCAGGCCCCGTGCCCCAGCCAAGCTGCCACCAGCACCGGAGTCATCCGTGGTCCTGCACCTGCAGCAGGCGTTGCTAGAAATAAAAGAAGAAAATGCACGCCTGAAGAAGATGATTTTGCCACAACCTGGATTTGAAGAGATCGAGAGACGCCGGCGTACCCTGGAGCAGCGGAGGCTGTGGGACGCGGTGATCTCTCCCTTCGATGATCCCCTACGTCTGGAGTTACCAAAACTTCTGCTGGCCAAGGCAAAGGAGCAACCGGAGGCTGCCCCCGAAAGTACCAATCCTGATCCCACCGGTGAAGCGGTGGAGGCGAAGGAGGTTGAGGAGGTACCGCCAGTTCCGAACGCCCGCCCGGCCAGGAGGCCGCAGCAGATGATCGATCCCCGGTAGGGACAACCGTCGGGGACTCAGCCGTCAATGATGGAGCAGCAACAGCAGCAGTTAGTGCTCCCCAACTGAGCCATTGCGCACACCTGCTTCCTGCTCTGCATCACACCAGCATTGTGCATCAGCATCGCCCCCTGCAGGCTCATCGCAAATGAAAGCAACATCTACATCGCAACATGCGACCCAGTTTCCATCGCAATCCATGACACGATCAATATCGTTAACTGTGACTCAGATTGAAACGCAATCGGTGTCTCGCAAGGAGAATGTACCCGTTGCGCCCCTAGAGGTTCGCACAAGAACTGTGGCAACTCAAACCCCAATAGCAGGTCACGACTTGTTAGTCCTGGGATCTAGGGCCCATTGCATTGTTCCAGCCCCCGGGGTGGAAAATGTATTTGAATAGTTAAACAGTAGGAATCGGTGAGATCCAGATAGGGGTCTACCATAAGTAATGTTGTAAAAAGTTTAAGAATGTTTACCAATTTTTTGCACAAGTTAAATGAGAATATAATATATTTATATATTGCTAACAGTAGAATGCCCGGCTGGGTAACCAGAAAAAGTTTTGCACTTTATTATTATTATAATGTGATATAATATGTCTTCGTTTTACAATGGACTTTGAGGTTGAGGACTGTGCCAGCCCAAACTTATTTGTATATAGTTGCGCTTCGGTGCTTTATCTTGGTTTGCATAAAACCAGCACAACTACCTCTGAATACAAAAACCCGTGTGGTGTGGCACTGAGTGAGGTCTGCATTCGGATGTCCTGCAGCCCACCCAGGACCCACGTTGAAGGTTTGGTGCGGGTCCTTCACAAGAATATTGTGTATTTATTGAATGTTTTGATGCCTTAATACTTTTGTATTTTTCTATATTCATGTTTTTGTTTTGCAACGTTCAAGACATCCTCACCTCCCGGATGGACGAATTAATGTTTAATGTTTGATGTTTTAATGCATAAACAAAAATGTCTCTTTGTATTTTACAGCCCGGGAGTGCTGTCTTTTACCATGGGGGAATGTGTAGCCCTGGTGTTAGGCACACGCAGTACCCGAGAATGTGTGGAGAGATAGCAGTTTAATGCTCAATACCCATTCACTCAACATACACTAGACACACCCTTAGGGTAGTGTAGTCACTTGTGAGGGATGGTCAGGGTGTATTCGTTGAGTGATTAGAGTAGTCAGTTTCCTGTCTTCGACAGAGCAACTGTGGATCTAGCTGGGACTTGGAGGGAGGAAGCATCCAGCCTGGTTCTACCAGCAGTTCAGCAAGTGGAGGCCAGTAAGGGCGAGATATAGATCACCTCAGCCTGGTCAGAGCTGTACCTCACTTGAAGACACTGATTAAGAAAGAAGAGCTTAGTACAGAAATACTTCAGTCACCTGTCTCAAGGACAGTGAAAGGTTCAGAGACGTGCTCCTGCCTAGTGGATAACTGAGAGTCTGGGAAATAACTCTGAAGGAAGAGAAGAAGGGAGTGATTATATGACTTTTTGCAAGTGTGAGTGTTTATGCTACCAGCGAGGACAAGGCGAAAGGCACAGTGGAAGATTATTTGAAAAGTGCTTTTGGATTGAAGAAGTCCTGCACATTGTAACCGGTCACTGGGGACCGAAGGATCACTATTAGCTTCAAGCATAGTGGTAAGAAAACCAGAGATTTACCGGACCTTAGTCGCGGCAAACAGCCCCAAATGTCAGTACGTAACTGGGTCAGGGGAGTGAAGACTTTGAGTCAGTGCACGACAAGATAGGAATTCACTCTCTCACAGGAAGGCTCCTACCACAAAACTGACTGGGCAGTACAGCTATGGAATAGCTGGAGTTATAGAGGGAACTACGCTTCAGGCTGGTTGTACTCATCGTTGTGAAAGTAAAGGAGGCCCTAACTTGTCCACTGCTATCTCAAATACATTCTCCTTGGATCAGCCTCCCTGGACCTGCCT
>JARQOD010006778.1:0-41498 GCA_033576555.1 Oophaga sylvatica | reverse complement strand
CCTCGGCGGTGTATAAAAATAAGGTGGAGCAACAACGTTAGGGTTTGGTGGATTCCCAATTGGGTTTGACACAGGATTGTTGGGCCATGAGTATTGCGGGTACTGCGGTCTGGCCGTGACAACATAACTGTTATCAAGGTTTCCTAATGATGCTTGAGTCAGGATCTCAAACATGAGTCTCTCTGCATGAACCCGCAGGATCCAGTGTTGGGAGCTTCTCATTAGGGTAGTATGCAAAGCCAGTTATTTTTGGTTGTTCTTTTTCAGCCATAAGGACTTTTTTGGCTATTTCAACCAATTCTGGAGTAGACGAGGTGGGAGCCTTCCTTTTCCTTCCTGAAAATGTAAGCCGGCTCCGCACAGATGAGGATGGTGGCTCAACTACTTTGTCCTCTTGGACCAACGCCATGCTGTCTTCTTCAGTCTGAGGTGTGGAGACAGCCTCTTCTGTGTCCTGCATGAACAAAAAACAAATGTTAAATCACAAAGAAAAAGAAATTTATCTTCACACTATAACATCCATATACAGCAAAAATGTGAAAACGACACTTGTAAATGGATAGGTCTCAACCGTTGAGCTAGATAAATTATCAGTACATGAAGGGATTAATTCTGACATTTTATCTACATTTCACATTAAAATGTGTTTTAATACAAAGGTACTTACATGTACGACGGGAGTCCGGCTGGATCACTGGGTCTAGATCCAACATAGAAGTCGCTTGTCTGGGTACTTCTTGGTCCCTTGTGAAAGAAAACAGCTCAAAGTACCACAATTTGGGGACATACACATCTTCGGCCCCGGCTCCAGATTTGGTAGAATTTTGGACTTTATTTAACTCTTTTTTGTAAACTGTGCGGAGGGTCTGAATACGTTTTTTGACCGATGACTCATCCACTGGTTCATCGGGGTTACGGTTCTTGCACAGCTCCACCAGTTTTTGGTACGTGTCCTTCTTTTTCAGCCTGTTGCAGTAATCCGCCTACTTTATTTTCCACAGGCAAGGTATCGAGCGGTACATCTCAATGAATTCCCGCAGAAATTCATGCTTATCGGCCATCTGTAATAAAAAAAGGATTATGTGAGAACGGCAGAATGGTTAAATAAAATGCTTACATAGCCTACAACATAGAACACAGCAGGGATCATAAAATGGTGGTTGTGGGCGCAGCAGGAGAAAACAATGGCAGACCTAACTAAAAATCATAGATGGACAACTACGGTAAAAACAGCAGGGATCATAAAATGGTGGTTGTGGGTGCAGCAGGAGCAAACAATGGCAGACCGAAATAAAAGTCATAGATGGACAACTACGATAAAAACAGCAGGGATCATAAAATGGTGGTGGTGGGCGCAGCAGGAGAAAACAATGGCAGACCAAAATAAAAGTCATAGATGGACAACTACGGTAAAAACAGCAGGGATCATAAAATGGTGGTGGTGGGCGCGCCAGAACAAAACAATGGCAAACAAAAAACAATGGCAAAAAAATGATGGACGGCAATGGTTAACAACAGCTGGGATCTAAAAATGGATCTGTAAAATTTTTAAAAAATTAAAAATTAAATGTGACAAAAAAAAAATACCTACCTTACAAGACTTGTTTGTGATCCTGGAAAAAAAAAATAAAAAAAGGGAAACGCAATAGCGCCAAAAACTGGATCGCAGAAAATATAACGGCACAGCCTGGATCACAGCTAATGCAAGAGGCACAGACTGGATCGCAGCAAATGCAATAGAGGCACAGACTGGATCGCAGAAAAAAAAAAAATAACGGCGCAGACTGGATCGCAACAAATGCAATAGTGGCACAAACTGGATCGCAGTAGCTGCAAAGAAGGCTAGCAGGACGCACTGGAACAATGCTGGAGATTTGAAAGAACCGCTTCTGCTCGAGAGCAATGGAAAGGAGCGCTGATACGTCGTCTTTTATGACGCGGTCATCCAATCACAAAGCGAGAGAGCTGTGACAAACAGTCATGACATATATAGTGACCACCAATCTGTGCTGAGGGGTGTGGAAAAGGTTGCGCTCAATCACGCCTATCGAGGTCGTGATCTTTAAAAATACATGCTGTGTGGCACGTCCCAACAACCGCCAAAGTCATTATACAGATCGCTGATCGCTGATGCGTCGTTAATGAGATCGTCCTGTTTGGAAGCTATTAGCGACCTTAAAGCGATCACACCAATGATCTCGTTAGCTTGCGTCGTTGTCGTGATCGCTAGTGTGATCTCTTAGTGTGGCAGTGCCTTTAGTTTCAAGACTGCCTGCTCCAGCACTGGTTATAATAGAGGAACCAGAAGAGGCAGCAACAAGCCTCTGCACAGTATTACACTGAGCGAGACGCTGGGACCGACGTCTCCGCTGAGCAGGCTCCACTGCGGCCGGAGATGGATGGGGGACCGCAGCGGGACTGGTTCGAGATTCCTCTTGTGCAGCAGCGGGAACTCGATCCCTAACATTATCCCCCTCCTAGGTCCCCCCCTTCTTTGGGCCTTGCTGCGTTCAAAGGCAGCGATGCGCTGCAGAACGTGAACGTGCTCGGCAGGCTCCCAGGACCTATCCTCAGGCCCATAACCCCTCCAATCCACCAAATAAAATCTTTTGCCCCGTACCACCTTACACTCCACGATGGCGGTCACCTCATGGTCGTCCGTAGATGAACCCGATGTCCCGACAGATGACTCAGAAAACCGGGACATGAACACGGGTTTCAGGAGGGATACATGAAAGGTGTCGGAGATACCCAGGCGTGGTGGAAGAGCCAAACGGTATACCACAGGGTTAACCTTCTCGAGGACTTTGAAAGGACCCAGGTAGCGGGGTGCCAACTTAGTGGACTCAACTCGCAGCCTGATGTTACTGGCGGAGAGCCACACAAAGTCCCCATGAGCAAATGTCTGAGCGGGGCGCCGATGTGCGTCGGCGGAGGACCTCATCCTCTCCTTGGACGCCTGAATGGCATCCTGGGTATGGTCCCAAATGTCCCGTGCCTCCACAGCCCAGTCTGCCACCCTGGAGTTGGCGGAAGACACGAGCATGGACACCGGAACCCGCAGATGCTGACCGTAGTTTAGGAGGAAGTGGGCCTGTACGGTGGAATCAGCCACAGCATTATTTAGTGCAAACTCAGCCCACGGTAGGAAGGATGCAAATGATGGTGCAGCCCCGAGACTTGGGTAAGCCCACCACAAAGTCCATCCCAACCATCTCCCAGGGCCTGTCTGCCACCGGCAAAGGGTAAAGTAACCCAGCTGGCCGTTTTCGAGGAGACTTATTCTTGGCGCAGGAGACACATGCCCAAACATAGTCCCCAACGTCACATGTTATGATTTGGTAGCTGAGGAGAGCAGGCAAAAAAAAGGAAATACACCAGAGAGGTTGGAATCTATGGGATTGCAGTACCCTGACTAACCACCACAACTAAAGGCAGCCGTGGAGCGTACCTACGTTGGTCCTAGACGCCTCGTCACAGCCTGAGAAGCTAACTACACCTAAAGACAGAAAGAGGAAAACTATCTGCCCCGGAGCAGATCCCCAAAGAACATAGAAAGCCCCCAAACATGTAATGGCGGTTAGACAAGAGGAAAATACAGACACAGACAGAAAAGAGTATGAGCAAACGTTGGGGCCCAAACTTCCTAAATAGAAAAGGATAGGAAGGAAACTTACTGCAATCCCAAAAAACCCTGAAAAGTACCAACACTACTAATTACAAAAACACCTGAGATCACACGACCTCTACCACCTAAATTAGTTCTCTGGTGTAACAAAACTAAACAGCAGCCACTGAAAAAACTGGAAAAGGCAAATGAACAAACAACAGTGGCTGAACTAATCTGAGAGGAGCACAAGCCCCCGGAGGGGACCCGGCAGACACCCACAGAAGTGCAGGACAAAAGGCAAAAAGCAAGCACAAAAAACTAAAAGAAGAAAATGTCTTATCTGTTAGCAGGAGATGCAGGCACGAAACAGCAAGCTTCAAAGTGAACAGGAATCAAAGATGAGACCAGAACAATTGATCACCGGCAACCCTGATGGGAGGGAACCTCCCTTATATAAGACCAGTCAGTAACACCTGATCGCCAATCTTCACAATCTTCATTGGATAGTTCAGTACTGTTTGTAACCACCAGAGGGAGCTTCTGCTCAGAATTCATTTCTAGCACATTCACAACAGTCACGGACCAAATGCGGCACCAGTATGTCCTCGCCAGCAACTCAGATGTCCTCCTTGCCCCAAAGTGTCCACCCACCCTGGACGAATGTGCCCAAGAGAGTACCTCTGGTCGCAAATGGGTAGGCACAAAAGTCTTGCCCGGGGGCTCAGACTCTAGCGAAACTGGGGCCACTGTTCTCAGGCTCTCTGTGGGGACAATAAGCCGAGGCTCCTCCTCCTCCTCAGAGGACACCACAGAGTGAGAGAGAGCGTCGGCACGAATGTTCTTCTCTCCCGAGAGAAAATGGAGTGTGAAATGAAACCGGGAGAAGAACAAGGACCATCTGGCCTGGCGAGAATTAAGCCGCTGGGCTGTCTGAAGTTATACCAAATTCTTGTGGTCGATTAAGACTTGGAAGGGAAAGAGAGCCCCTTCCAACAGATGTCTCCACTCAGAGAAAGCCAATTTCATTGCTAGCAACTCCCTCTCCCCGATGGAATAATTCCTCTCTGCTGGTGTGAAGGTCTTGGAGAAGAAGAAGCAAGGATGCTTCCGACCTAGAGCATCCTTTTGGAAGAGGACTGCTCCAGCATCAACAGATGAGGCATCCACCTCCAATATGAATGGCTTATCAACATCAGGGCGGTGTAGGATGGGAGCGCTAGCAAAATGAGACTTAATTGAGGTGAAAGCCTTGGAGACTTCTTCGGACCACAATTTGGGATTTGCTCCCTTCTTGGTGAGGGCTACCAAGGGAGCTATCAAAGTTGAGAAATGAGGAATGAACTGGCGATAATAATTAATGAACCCCATAAAGCGCTGCACCGCTTTAAGGGAATGGGGTTCTTGCCAGTCCATCACAGCCTGTAGTTTGGCAGTATCCATAGCCAATCCCTGGGCGGAGATGATATAGCCCAGGAATGGTAAAGACTCCTGCTCAAACACACATTTCTCCAACTTTGCATAAAGGGAATTAGCCCACAAGAGGTCGAAGACTCTGCAGACATCTCTCCGGTGGGAGTCAATATCTGGAGAGAAGATGAGAATATCATCCAGATAGACTACGACAGAGGTGAAAAGCATATCCCGGAAGATGTCATTAACAAAGTCTTGGAAAACGGCTGGGGCATTACAGAGCCCGAAGGGCATCACCAGATATTCATAGTGCCCATCCCTGGTATTAAAAGCCGTCTTCCATTCGTCCCCCTCACGGATGCAAATCAGGTTATAGGCACCCCGCAGGTCTAATTTGGTAAATACTCTTGCTCCCCAGAGCCTATCAAAGAGCTCAGAAATCAGGGGCAACGGGTATTTATTCTTAACGGTGATGGCGTTAAGACCCCTGTAATCTATGCAGGGACGTAATTCTCCGTTCTTGTTCTGCACGAAGAAGAACCCCGCCCCAGCTGGTGACACTGACTTCCTAATGAACCCTCTTGCCAGATTCTCCTGGATGTATTGGGACATAGCCTCCGTCTCTGGGAGAGAGAGGGGATAAACCCTTCCCCGGGGTGGTTCTGCTCCAGGCAGGAGGTCAATAGGACAGTCTTTGGGGCGGTGAGGTGGAAGAGTCTCAGCAGCCTTTATGGAGAACACGTCTACATAGGACCAATAACACTTGGGAAGGGAAGTGAAATCTGCGGGTATCCCTGTAGTAGTAACCTGAACACTCTCCTCACACATCTACCTTTACAAGATTCACTCCAGCCCCGTATCCTCCCAGAGGACCACTCAATATGTGGGGAGTGAAGACGAAGCCAGGGTACTCCCAGCAGAGTCTCATCTATACCCTCGGGAAGTACTAGGAAAGAGAGAATCTCCTGATGGGAAGGAGACAAAGATAATGTGAGAGGGATTGTCTGATGTGTGATCTGTGAGGGCAGTATTGATCCATTCACCACTCGAACAGTCACCGGTTTGGCGAGCATCACCTGAGGTATTGTGTGGCGGAGAGCGAAGGCAGAGGACATAAAATTCCCCTCTGCTCCAGAATCCACACAAAGCTCAACTGTTAGAGTGGATGAACTAAAAGAGATTGTCCCTTTAAAGGACAGCTTGGAGGCAAATGCCGCTGAATCTAGTGAACCTCCTCCTATGGTTACTAGACGCGATCGTGTTACTGATCGCTGGGGACATCTATTGGCATAATGTCCTAACTGTTGGCAATTGTTACAAACCACGGGGACTCGAGCGGGCCGAGACTTAGGTCCTGCTCGAGCAACCTCCTGTAATACTATTGTAGGAACTCGAGGATTCTGATAGCGTGGGGCAATGAACAATCAGAGACGGGTTTCTTTGAATGCAAATAATGTATTTGTGAAACAGCAAAACCCCCAAAAACAATATTCAAACAACCCGTAGTGACATGCAATGAGTCCATATATATACACAAGTCCAGTTATATGAATCCGGATATATAAGTCCTTGAACCTCTATAGCGAGGGTGGTAAAGTTCTTACGACGGAGTCCTCACACAAATGTGACCACAAGGTAAGTCTGATGCACAGATAACGTGGCTGGATTTACACACTGCTGGTGTGTGAAGAGTCAGATCCAGGTATGAAGAAAACACAGGGAAGTCCAGGAACAAGTTAATCTCAGTTGTGGCTTAATTCAGTGAAGTCCAACAACAAGTTCATATGTCAGTAAGGTTCCAGTAACAGTTCCAACAGCTCTCACCAGAGGTAATGCACAAAGGGTTAAACAGCAACAGTTCAGAAACACAGTTCTTATCAGATGGAGTGAACCAAGGGTTAAATTCCCAAGTCAACAGTTTAGTGATAACACAGTACTTTGTGCAACTTACATATGCAGAGAATGTCCAGAGCCATGGGTAGAAACTGCTGTGGCTGAGAAACACCTGAAGATAAGGCTATGCACTTTCCTAGTAAACACACAAAAGATCTGTGAGGAACAAGCAGCTGGGTTGCAGGGAAACGGAAGCAGAATATTCCAGCAGTGAAGCCAACACCTGAGCCAGGCTTTAAACAAACGAACAGGAAGTAGGGCACACAAAACAGCAAACTCCATCTTAACAAAGGGCAAAATCATTGACAAAGTTACCTAGAAAACCTGGAATACTGACATTACTCCCCCCCTAAAGACGGCCTCCGGACGGTCCTGGACCAGGCCTGTCCGGGTACTCCGATGAAACTGAGCAATCTTCAGAGGCGCATTGATGTTACTTACTGGTTCCCAAGAATCATTTTCAGGAGAGTAACCTTGCCATCTGACTAGATACTGAAGCCGGTTTCTATGAAGTCTCGAATTAACAATATCCTGTACCACGAATTGTTCTTCGCCATCAACCAACACTGGTGGAGGGGGAGGTACGATACGTCCCTGAAACGTGTTAGGAGAGACTGGTTTTAATAAGGAAACATGAAATACTGGGTGTACCTTTAAAGTCCGTGGTAGCTTCAACCGACAGGCAACAGAGCTCACAATCCCAGTGATCTTGAATGGACCGATGAATTTCTGTCCCAGTTTCTGCGAAGGAACACCCAATTTTAGATTCTTGGTGGACAACCAAACTGAGTCTCCTACCTTATACATAGGTGCTGGTTTCCGGAATCTATCGGCCGACTTCTTGTAACGCTCCTGTGCTGTGGTCAGGGAGTCCTTCAAAACTTCAAGATTACGTTGCAACGCCGTCACTCTGTCTTCAACCGCTGGTACCGAAATCGTAACCGGGGACCTAGGCAAAATACTTGGATGATAACCCAGGTTGGCAAAAAAAGGTGTTACCTTCGTGGAACTGCTTTGGGAGTTGTTGTACGAAAATTCCGCTAGAGGAAGTAGCTTCAGCCAATCGTCCTGCAAATGACTGACGTAACAGCGTAGATATTGCTCCAAGGTTTGATTTGTCCGTTCGGTCTGCCCGTTGGTCTGAGGATGGTATGCAGAAGACAAGCAAACATTAATGTGGAGCGCAGAACAAAATCCTTTCCAAAATCTAGAGGTAAATTGTATTCCTCGGTCAGAAATGATGTCATCTGGTACCCCATGCAGCCGGAAAATGTTCTGGATAACTAGATCTACTGTCTCTGTAGCTGAGGGAAGACCAGCACACGGAATGAAATGAGCAGCTTTCGTTAAACGATCTACTACCACCAAAATAGTATTTTTACCACCAGAGGTGGGTAACTCCACAATAAAGTCCATTGAAATAGACCCCCAAGGGCGAGACGGTACAGGTAGCGGTTTAAGAAGACCAGTAGGTGAAACGCGAGGAACCTTGTACCGGGCACAAACTTCACAAGAGCGGACATAGTCATTCACATCCTTCAAGCAGGTAGGCCACCAAAAAAAACGAGTTAACAATTCCTGCGTCTTCTGTACCCCCCTATGACCAGCCAATTTAGAGTCGTGGACCAATTTGAGAACTCGAAGTCTTACAGCCTCTGGGACATAAATACATCGATCTCTAAGCCACACACCATTCCGAAGGACAAGATTCACATTGTCAGGTGGAGCTGCAAGAAATACGTCACCGTCATAGGCCAGCTTGATCTCCTGCCACAAGTCCCGGTTCCGGAGCACTCCAACGAAATTGGCCTCCGACAAGATGGTCTTCGACGGGGTCCCAGGCACGGAATCCACGGTATGGATTCGGGATAATGCGTCAGCTTTCCCATTACGTGAACCTGGGCGGTACGAAATAATAAAATTAAACTGGTTCAAGAACAAACTCCACCTAGCTTGTCGAGGAGAAAGACACCTGGCAGACTTAAGGAATTCCAAATTGCGATGATCCGTGAGTACTACTACCTGCTGAGTTGCCCCCTGCAAATGGTGTCTCCATTCCTTAAAGGCAGAAATAATTGCCAAAAGTTCCTTATCTGCCACATCATAGTTAAGTTCTGCAGAAGATAACCTACGAGAGAAGAAGGCACACGGGTGCAGCAAACCTTTGTCTCCGGTACGTTGTGAGAGGATAGCTCCCAATGCACAGTCAGACGCGTCCACCTCCACGATAAAAGGCTGTGCAGGATCCGGATGCATCAATATTGGAGCCGTGGTAAAACAACCCTTCAGGCGATCAAAGGCTTCCTGAGCTTGCGAAGACCATTCAAACTTCTTCCCCTTCTTGGTGAGGAGAGTGATGGGACGGACAATTTCTGAAAAATTTCGGATAAACCGTCTATAAAAGTTAGCAAAGCCAATGAATCGTTGTACCTCCTTAATGCTTCCTGGTACCGGCCAGTCCAAGATTGCCTGGATCTTGCTGGACTCCATATTCAATCCCTGAGGCGAGATAACATAGCCTAAAAATTGAATTTCAGAACAATGGAACTCACACTTTTCGAGTTTGATGTACAAATGATTATCTCTCAAACGTCTAAGTACGGTCTTGACATGTTCCTGATGTTCCTGTAAGGAGTCAGAAAAGATTAAGATGTCATCAAGGTAAATTACCACATATTGGTCCAATAAATCCCTGAAAATGTCGTTGGCTAAATGTTGAAAAGCAGCAGGAGCGTTACAGAGTCCGAATGGCATCACCAAATATTCAAAATGTCCATACCGGCATCTAAAAGCTGTCTTCCATTCGTCTCCGGGCCGTATACGGAGTAAATTATATGCCCCACGAAGATCTAATTTGGTAAATACCTTGGCCTGGCGAACTCTTTCCAACAATTCTGGAATTAGGGGCAACGGGTACCTGTTACGAATGGTTACCTTATTTAACTCCCGATAGTCAATGCAGGGTCTTAGAGTACCATCCTTCTTCTTTACAAAGAATATTGGAGCTCCCGCTGGTGAAGAAGATGGTCGGATAAACCCCTTGGCTAAATTCTCATCTATATACTCTCGTAAAGATTTTAATTCCGGAGCCGCCAACGGGTAAACATGGCCGAAAGGAATCGCTGCTCCAGGAAGCAATTCTATGGGGCAGTCATACGGTCTATGTGGGGGAAGTTGATCTGCCTTCCTTTTATCACAAATGTCTGAGAATTCCTGATATATCAGAGGGAGAGTAGGTACCTGTATCACCTCTTCCAAGTTCTGGGTAACTGGAGCCGCTACAGTTGGACTGATGGTAGAACTGCACTTCGGGAGAAAGGTTATCTCCTTGGTTTCCCAATTGATGATTGGATTTTGTGACCGTAACCAGGGAATTCCTAAAATTACAGGAAAATGAGGAGAAGATATTAACATGAATGAAAGTGTTTCTTGATGGTCTGGTTCCATCTTACACTCCAGAGGCACTGTCTCCCGATCTACTGGTCCAGAAACTAATGGGGAACCATCCACCGTTTCCATAGTGATTGGTGAAGCTCTTAGTTGTGTCTTTATACCATGTTCCTTTGCAAAAGAAGAATCCATGAAATTCCCACCTGCTCCAGAGTCTATCATGGCAGAACTTGATATCCACTGTTCCTCCCACTGAATCTGTATAGGAAGAGAACAATGTGAATATTTCTCCCCTTGATCTTTAGGGGAAGTCGGCATCAGTATTGGGGGAAAAACCGCATCTAGATGTAGACTGGTTTCCGAAACTTCAGACTCAGCGTCTGTGTTATCATAATCCCCTACTACCGCCAACACCTTGTTGGGTCGCCTAGGACATTTAGGACAATTGATGAGGAAATGGTCCGATTGACCACAATAGAAACATAAGCGCTCACGGAGACGGTGTTCGCGGCGTTCATTATTCTCACGTCTCTGCAGTGAGTCCACCTGCATAGGCACCTCCTCAGCCTCTCGCGGGTTTTTGCCTGTGGTTTCCCTGGACGGAAGAGAGTAATTAGTAATGCGATTTACAGCGGCCCATTTTTCTTGTCTGCGTTCAGTTAAACGGATATCAATACGTACACAGTGCTGTATAAACAATTCAAACTCCTGTGGAGACTCTGAACGAGCTAGCTCATCCTTGATTGCATTTGACAAACCTTTTCTAAAGATTGGTAATAAAGCATTGTTTTCCCACTGGGTGTCCACCACTAACCTTTTAAATTCAGTAACATATTCTATGACTGACCGTTTCCCCTGGCGTAAGGAAAGCAAGGCAGATTCAGCGGTAGCACGGCGGTTGGGATCGTCGAACATTTGCGCCATAGCTGCCAGAAAATTGTCCAAATTATTTAGACGGGTATCATGACTTTCAACCATAGGATTTGCCCAAGCCAGTGCACGTGATGTCAACAACATAATAATACATAGAACCTTAGATCTATCAGACCGGTAGTAGGAGGCATGTACATCAAAAAATAATATACATTGATTAACAAACCCACGGAATTGACTTCGGTCACCATTAAAACGGAATGGAGGCAATTTGGGCATACTGGTGGATGAGGTAGGCTCAGTAGGTAAGGCCTCCAGGACTCCTAACCTAGAACGTAGATCTTGGAGAGCCTGACCAAACCCCTGTGCATTGTGGTTAACCCGAGACTCCAAGTCTCTAATCTGATTGAGTGCAGCCGCCACCTCCTGCTGCAAGGAGTTAACTATGGTGAACAATTTGTCTGCCCGTGTCTCCGTCATTGCCCCAGCAGAATCCTCTTTTTTAGGCTGGAATATCCTGTAATACTATTGTAGGAACTCGAGGATTCTGATAGCGTGGGGCAATGAACAATCAGAGACGGGTTTCTTTGAATGCAAATAATGTATTTGTGAAACAGCAAAACCCCCAAAAACAATATTCAAACAACCCGTAGTGACATGCAATGAGTCCATATATATATACACAAGTCCAGTTATATGAATCCGGATATATAAGTCCTTGAACCTCTATAGCGAGGGTGGTAAAGTTCTTACGACGGAGTCCTCACACAAATGTGACCACAAGGTAAGTCTGATGCACAGATAACGTGGCTGGATTTACACACTGCTGGTGTGTGAAGAGTCAGATCCAGGTATGAAGAAAACACAGGGAAGTCCAGGAACAAGTTAATCTCAGTTGTGGCTTAATTCAGTGAAGTCCAACAACAAGTTCATATGTCAGTAAGGTTCCAGTAACAGTTCCAACAGCTCTCACCAGAGGTAATGCACAAAGGGTTAAACAGCAACAGTTCAGAAACACAGTTCTTATCAGATGGAGTGAACCAAGGGTTAAATTCCCAAGTCAACAGTTTAGTGATAACACAGTACTTTGTGCAACTTACATATGCAGAGAATGTCCAGAGCCATGGGTAGAAACTGCTGTGGCTGAGAAACACCTGAAGATAAGGCTATGCACTTTCCTAGTAAACACACAAAAGATCTGTGAGGAACAAGCAGCTGGGTTGCAGGGAAACGGAAGCAGAATATTCCAGCAGTGAAGCCAACACCTGAGCCAGGCTTTAAACAAACGAACAGGAAGTAGGGCACACAAAACAGCAAACTCCATCTTAACAAAGGGCAAAATCATTGACAAAGTTACCTAGAAAACCTGGAATACTGACACCTCCATGGCCTCCTGGGAGTCGGACGCCAGAATGGGAGATTCTAGAGGTTTGGCAAAGGTGGGAGCCAGCCGGAACCTCTGCCTACACTGGGCCCGTTCCAACCTCCGCTTGTGAAAACGAAGGTCGATGTGGGTAGATATGGAGATAAGCTTCTCCAGTGAGGCATGAATCTCCCTGGTGGCCAAAGCGTCCTTTACATGGTCAGCCAGACCTCTCCAGTATACCGCAATGAGGACTTTATCCGGCCATTCTAACTCGGAGGCCAGAGTCCGAAATTGGACCGAAAACTGCCTGACCATGGACAAACCCTGTGACATTGCCAGCAGTTGGAGCGCCGTATCGTGGGTGACCTGAGGGCCTAAAAAGACCTTTTTAAGAGCCTCCAGAAACCGAGGAGCACTCCGCACCATACGATCGTCGCGCTCCCACAGCGGCGTTGCCCATTCCAATGCTCTGCCCGACAGAAGTGATACTATGAAACCGACTTCTGCCCGCTCCATGGGAAAACGTGCAGCCAGAAGCTCGAGCTGTATAGAGCACTGGCTTACGAATCCCCGACAATGTTTACTGTCACCAGAAAACTTGTCTGGAAGCGGGAGATGGGATAAGGTTGGGGTAGAGGTTGCGGAGGACAAACTGACTGCCGCTGCGCTAGCGACTGCAGTAACATCCACAGCTGAGGTTGTGTGCTCGAGAGCCACCAACCTACCCTCCAGCTGCTGGATGAACTGCCCTAGGCGCTGGTCGTCCGCCATTTTACTAGCCAGACCCTGGCGCTAGTATTATGTTAGTGTCTGCGGAACACACCAAATAAATATAAATAGTGGGTGCGTTCGCAGCCCGGGGTCCACCGTGCAGGCAGAGCCTGCTGCTAGTAAGATGGCGGTATAGGTGAACTCTGTTACCTCACAGAGTCGCAAACATAGATGCTGTGGCACTATATGGCGGTGTAAGCAAACTCTGTTACACCACAGAGTCGCTGGGGTAGAGACGAAGAGAAAGAGACTGTGTCCTGTTAACACCACAGGGATACACAGATAACTGCTGTGCGGATAGCAGTCCGTGGTCATGCAGTCAGCAAAGCAAACACGCGATCTCCTCACCGGAGAAGCCGGTATTCCAGGGGCTTATTTCAGCCAAGCCCTGAACACGTGCATACAAATCTCCTCACCGGAGGTGCCGGTATTATAGGGGCTTATTTCAGCCGAGCCCTAACCACATGCGTGCATGATCACACTGGCGCAAAGCACATAACACAATTGATACTAGCGCATGGCCGAACGGTAATGCGCACCTTTTATAGTAGCAGCTACAGGACCTTCCAGAAAAAGACCAATGAGAAACTGTTTCAGAACACAAGTAGTTTCAGGACCTTCCTGGCGGACCAATAGGAGCTGTTGCAGTACATGAGCATGTGACGCCTGATCTCCAATGAGAGATCTTACCCTGGGCATGCTCAGAAGGGGAAACGCAGGACTTAGGCTCAAGACTGCCTGCTCCAGCACTGGTTATAATAGAGGAACCAGAAGAGGCAGCAACAAGCCTCTGAACAGTATTAGACTGAGAGAGACGCTGGGACCGACGTCTCCGCTGAGCATGCTCCACTGCGGCCGGAGATGGATGGGGGACCGCAGCAGGACTGGTTCGAGATTCCCCTTGTGCAGCAGCGGGAACTCGATTCCTAACACACATGGTCAGAGATCGAGTCTGGATAACACCAGACTATGAAAATCAGAAAAAGTATACTCTATCAGTAGGGTACCGCTGTATACAGTGTTGGGGGAATTTGAAATCTCCGTATATATTTCAGTAGTAAGACAAACGGTCAGAGGATCAGCCTGGATAACACCAGGATATGAAAATCAGAAAAAGTGTACTCTATTAGTAGCGTACAGCTGTATACAGTATTGGGGGAATTTGAAATCTCCGTATATATTTCAGTAGTAAGACACACGGTCAGAGGCCCAGTCTGGATAACACCAGGATATGAAAATCAGAAAAAGTGTACTCTATTAGTAGCGTACAGCTGTATACAGTATTGGGGGAAATTTAAATCTCCGTATACATTTCAGGAGTAAGACACACGGTCACAGGCCCAGTCTGGATAACACCAGAATATGAAAATCAGAAAAAGTGTACTCTATCAGTAGGGTACAGCTCTATACAGTGTTGGGGGAATATGAAATCTCCGTATATATTTCAGGAGTAAGACACACGGTCAGAGGCCCAGTCTGGATAACACCAGAATATGAAAATCAGAAAAAGTGTACTCTACCAGTAGCGTACAGTTGTATACAGTGTTGGGGGAATTTGAAATCTCCATATATATTTCAGGAGTAAGACACAAGGTCAGAGGCCCAGTCTGGATAACACCAGAATATGAAAATCAGAAAAAGTGTATTCTATCAGTAGGGTACAACTGTATACAGTGTTGGGGGAATTTGAAATCTCTGTATATATTTCAGTAGTAAGACACACGGTCAGAGGCCCAGTCTGGATAACACCAGGATATGAAAATCAGAAAAAGTGTACTCTGTTATGTTTCGGTAGCTGAGGAGGACAGGAATAACAGCAGGGCAGCCGAACACCTGAGATGTTGGTAACTGATGGGTTGCAGATTCCTAAACTAACGACACAACTAGAGGTAGCCGTGGAGCATTCCTACGTTGATCCTAGACGCCTCGTCACAGCCTGAGAGATAACTACACCTAAAGGCAGAAAGATGAAAGCTATCTGCCCCGGAGCAGATCCCTAAAGAAAATAGGAAGCCCCCAAACATATAATGGTGGTTAGATAAGATGAAAATACAATCATAGGCAGAAAATAGATTGAGCAAACGCTGGGGCCGGCCACAAGCTGACTAAATAGGATAGGACAGGAGAGATTACTTTCTGCAACTCAGAAAACCCTACAAAAATCCAACAATTCTGATTACAAAATTACTGAGATCACACGATCTCGCCTCTCACTAAATCAGATCTCATTGTGAACAAAAACCAAGCCGCAGCCGCTGAAAAAACAGGAAAAAGCAAATAAGCAAATAACAGTGGCTGCAGATAAACTGTGAGGAGCTCAGGCCCCAGGAGGGGACCTGGCTGACCTCCACAAAAGTGCAGAAAACAATGCAAAGAGCAAGCACAAAAAGAAAAGCAAAAAAATATCTTATCTGAAAGCATCAGATGCAGGCAAGACTCCAGCAAACTTCCAAATGAACCAGGAACCACAATTGAGACAATTGATCACCGGCGACCATCTTATATCAAACGAGTCAGTGATCCCAGATTGCCATTCCTCACTGGAAAGTTCAGTACTGTCTGTAACCACCAGAGGGAGCCTCTGCTCAGAAACCATCTCTAGCACATTCACAACAGTACCCCCCCTTGAGGAGGGGTCACCGAACCCTCACCTGTGCAACCAGAACGATTAGGATGAGCTCGGTGATAGGCACGGATCAGTCTCCTAGCATGGATGTCCGAAGCAAACACACAAGGCACGGATCAGTCTCCTAGCATGGATGTCCGAAGCAAACACACAAGAATTGTCCTCCTGACCATAACCTCTCCACTTAACCAAATATTGGAGTTTCCGTCTAGAAAAACGAGAATCCAATATTTTCTCCACCACATACTCCAGATTGCCCTCAACCAAAACAGGGTCAGCAGGCGCAGCCACAGGAACCACTGGCTCGACAAACCTCTTCAATAAGGACTTGTGGAACACGTTATGGATCTTAAATGTCCCTGGAAGAAGCAAACGGAAGGAAACCGGATTAAGAATCTCCATGATCTTATAAGGTCCAATGAACCTAGGCTTAAACTTTGGAGATGCAACCCTCATAGGGATATTTCTTGAGGACAACCAAACCAAGTCCCCCACTTTAAACCGAGGACCACCAGTCCTATGCCGGTTGGCAAACCGCTGGGCCCTTTCCTGAGAGAGAGACAACCTCTCCACTACCTGGTCCCAAATCTGCTGCATTCGCTCCACAACAGAGTCAACACCCGGACAGACAGAAGCCTCCGCCTGTCCCGAAGAAAATCGAGGGTGAAACCCAGAATTGCAGAAAAATGGAGACATCAAGGTGGCAGAGCTAGCCCTATTATTAAGAGCAAACTCAGCCAAAGGCAAAAAAGAGACCCAGTTATCTTGATCAGCAGACACAAAACATCTCAAATAAGTCTCCAAGGTCTGGTTTGTTCTCTCGGTTTGTCCATTGGTCTGAGGATGAAATGCAGAGGAGAAAGACAACTGAACACCAAGTTTAGAACAAAATGTCCTCCAAAATCTGGAAACAAATTGGACTCCTCTGTCAGACACAATGTTCTCCGGAATGCCATGCAACCGAACCACGTGCTGAAGGAACAAAGGCACCAACTCGGAGGACGAAGGCAACTTAGGTAATGGCACAAGATGTATCATCTTGGAAAACCTATCACAGATTACCCAGATAATGGTCATTCTCTTAGAGACAGGGAGGTCGGAAATAAAATCCATAGAGATATGGGTCCATAGCCTCTTGGGCACAGGTAATGGCATCAACAAACCACTAGAGCGAGAGCAAGGCTTGGAACAAGAGCAAGTCCCACAGGACTGCACAAAGTCCCTGACGTCACGAGACAAAGTAGGCCACCAAAAGGACCGACTCACCAAGTCTCTGGTACCAAAAATCCCGAGATGACCAGAAAACGCAGAACAATGAATCTCAGACATCACACTCTTCTTCCACTGGTCTGGGACAAACAATTTCCCAACAGGGCAGCGCTCAGGTTTATCCTCCTGATACCCCTCCAGAGCCAGTCTCAAATTGGG
The DNA here is from genome assembly GCA_033576555.1 of Oophaga sylvatica. Taxonomy (NCBI): domain Eukaryota; kingdom Metazoa; phylum Chordata; class Amphibia; order Anura; family Dendrobatidae; genus Oophaga; species Oophaga sylvatica. Next base: position 24,131 of record JARQOD010006778.1, on the reverse strand, counting down.
CAAGATGGCGGAAAGTACTACACCCTCTTTCAAAATAACAGCAGGATCAGATAACTCAGGAGAATCTGCAAAGAAACTCCTCGAGAGGGCATCTGCCTTAACATTCTTAGTGCCAGGAAGAAAAGAAACCACAAAATTAAAACGTGTGAAAAACAAGGCCCACCTGGCCTGTCTAGGATTAAGTCGCTTGGCTGATTCGAGATAAATCAGGTTCTTATGGTCCGTGAGGACCACCACCTGATGTTTTGCTCCTTCCAGCCAATGTCTCCACTCTTCAAAGGCCCACTTCATGGCCAATAACTCCCGATTACCCACGTCATAATTACGTTCAGTAGGAGAAAACTTTCGAGAGAAAAAGGCACAAGGGTTACTCTTAGAGGTCTCTGGATCCCTTTGGGACAAAACGGCACCTGCCCCAATTTCGGAAGCATCAACCTTCACCTGAAACGGTAGAGAAACATCAGGCTGCCATAGAACAGGAGCAGAAGTGAATCTCTGCGTAAGTTCCTGAAACGTGGAAAATGCCTCAGGAGGCCAATTCACCACATCAGAACCCTTTTTGGTCAAATCAGTCAATGGTTTAACAATACCGGAGAAATTACCAATAAATTTACAATAAAAATTGGCAAAACCCAAAAATCTCTGAAGAGCTTTTAATGAAGTAGGTTGAACCCAATCACAGATGGCCTGAACCTTGACCGGGTCCATTTCAATAACAGAGGGAGACAAAATGAATCCCAGAAATGAGACCTTCTGTACGCCAAAAAGACACTTTGATCCCTTAACATACAGTGCATTCTCTCTCAAAATCTGGAACACAGTCTGAACATGTTTCACATGAGAGTCCCAGTCGTTGGAAAAAATCAAGATATCATCCAAATAAACAATCAGAAATTTATCCACAAAATCCCTGAAAATATCATTCATGAAGGACTGGAAGACGGAAGGAGCATTAGTGAGCCCAAAGGGCATCACTAGGTACTCAAAATGCCCCTCTGGGGTATTAAACGCCGTCTTCCATTCATCCCTGTGCTTAATGCGACTAAGGTTATACGCCCCACTGAGGTCAAGCTTGGTAAACCAACTAGCACTTTTCACTCTGGAAAACAGGTCAGAAATCAAGGGTAACGGATATTGATATTTCACAGTGATCTTATTCAGGAGGCGATAATCAATACATGGCCTCAATGAACCATCCTTTTTGGCCACAAAGAAAAAACCGGCGCCCAAGGGTGAAGAGGATGGTCTGATATGACCCTTCTCCAATGACTCCTTGATATAAGATCGCATAGCATTGTGTTCAGGTACAGATAAGTTAAAAAGGCGACCCTTAGGAAATTTACCACCAGGCACTAACTCAATAGCGCAATCGTAGCTTCTATGAGGAGGTAAGGACGCAGACTTACTTTCACTAAACACATCAGAAAAATCAGTCAAAAAGTCAGGGACATCCTGAGAATGGGGAGAGGCAGAAAAAACAGGAGTGTTAGTATTAACACATTGGCAGCCCCAACTGGTCACAGACACAGATTTCCAATCCAAAACAGGATTATGAGTCTGTAACCAAGGGAAACTTAGAACAATAATGTCATGCAGATTATGCAACACCAGAAATTTGCAACTCTCCTGATGATCTGGTTCAACCCTCATTATCACCTTAGAAAATTGGGGTTTATTCTCCGCCAAAGGGGTAGAATCAATGCCCAGCAAAGGAATAGACTTCCGCAGAGGTATCATGGGAAACCCACAACGTTTGACAAAGTCAAAATCCATCAGGTTAATAGCTGCTCCAGAATCAACAAAACCTGAGCAGAAAATGTGGACAGGGAGCAAATCAGGGTAACAGTCAACAGAAATTTAGTCTGAACACTACCCAAGACAACTGAGCGTGCAAAACGTCTTCCCCGCTTAGGGCAGACAGAGATAGCATGGGAAGCGTCACCACAGTAGAAACATAACCCATTGCGCTTACAAAACTCATGACGCTGTGCCCCAGAAGTCACTCCATCACACTGCATGGGCTCAGGAGCTGGCTCACAAGGCAACACTATCTCACGCATACTTCTGCGCTCCCGCAAACGTCTGTCAATTTGAATAGCCAAAGACATAGAATCATTGAGACCAGAGGGAACAGGGAATCCCACCATAACATCCTTTACATTCTCTGACAGCCCCTTCTGAAAAAGGGCTGCCAAAGGATCATCATTCCATTTGGTCAGGACTGCCCACTTTCGAAATTTCTGACAGTACAACTCAGCGTCTTCAAGACCCTGATTTAATGCCAACAAGGTCTTTTCAGCTTGATCAGTGACATTAGGTTCATCGTACAATAACCCCAAAGCCCGAAAAAATACATCAATATCATTCAAAACAGTATCCCCAGGAGTCAGGGAAACAGCTCAATCCTGAGGGTCGCCGCGCAGGAGAGAGATGACAATTTGAACCTGCTGTGCTGCGCTCCCCGAGGACTTAGGCTTTAAGGCAAAAAACAACTTACAGTTATTTTTGAAATTCAGAAATTTAGCCCGATCCCCCAAAAACAAATCTGGCATGGGGATCCTAGGTTCCACAACCGGCAACCCAGCAAGATAGGTAGCATTACTCCGAACCTCAGTGGCAAGCTGATCCACACTGTCAGACAACTGTGCAAACTCCATTGAGAGAAAAAAAAATCCTCCTCAGCACCCACAGAAAAAGAGGGAAAAAATGTGTGTAGCCCTGGTGTGAAGGCACACGCAGTACCCTGGAGAATGTGTGGAGAGATAGCAGTTTAATGCTCTATACCCATTCACTCAATATACACTAGACACACCCTTAGGGTAGTGTAGTGACTCGTAGGGAGTGGTCAGTGTAGATTCGTTGAGTGATTTAGGAGTCAGTTTCCTGTCTTCGGACAGAGCAGACGTGTGGAGTCTAGCTGGGACTTGGAGGGAGGAAGCAGTCCAGCTTGGTTCTATCAGCAGTTCAGCAAGTGGAGGCCAGTAAGGGCGAGATATAGATCACCTCAGCCTGGTCAGAGCTGTACCTCACTGAAGACATTGATAAAGAAAGAAGAGTTTAGTACAGATATACTTCAGTCTCCTGTCTCAAAGACAGTGAAGGTTCAGAGACGTGCTCCTGCCTAGAAGATTACTGAGAGTCTGGTAACTAACTCTGAAGGAAGAAAAGAAGGGAGTGATTATATGACTTTTTGCAAGTGTGAGTGTTTATGCTACAAGCGTGGACAAGGCGAAAGGCACAGTGGAAGGAATATTTAAAAGTGCTTTTGGATTGGAGAAGTCCTGCACGTTGTCACCGGTCACTGGGGACCGAAGGATCACTATAGCTTCATGCTTAGTGGTAAGAAAACCAGAGGCTTATCGGACCTTAGGTCGCGGCAAGCAGCCCCTAAATAGTCGGTACGTAACTGGGGTCAGGGGGAGTGAGGACCTTGAGTCTCTGCAGGACAAGATAGGAATTCAGCTCTCTCACAGGAAGGCTCCGACCACAAAACTGACTGGGCAGTACAGCTTTGGAATAGCTGGAGTTATAGAGGGAACTACGCTTCATGCTGGTTGTACTCATCATCATTTGAAAGTAAAGGAGGCCCCTAACTTGTCCAGCTGCTATCTCGAAATACATTCTCCTTGGATCAGCCTCCCTGGGACCTGCCTTACCATCTTACAAGTAAAGGTATGGAAAGACGCTGACCGTGTGAGACTGAGTTATTTACTTGCATGCCTGCACAACCCTGCCTTAACCATCGACCTGAGGGAAGAGTCCCACCTGTAGGGGACCCGACATCTAGCTGCCTCACCATCCCCTCAGAGATCTACAGCAGCGCTGGTACAAATTACCAGAGACTACAGGTGGCGTCACGAACTGTATATATATATCTCCTGTAAATATACCCCCCAACATACGCCTGACCGCCAGGGCCACAGACCGAGCCACCGCTACCTGTGACAATCCCATAGACTTCTACGGGCTCAGCTCTGAGTACCCCATTGCCCTGGAAACCCACAATTGTGGTGGCGAGTCGATACAACTTGGCGTCACGAACAGGATGCGAAACTCGCAAAATTGCGAGCCCTGTGTGCCTATGGAATTGTTTTTGTGAAAAAGAACTGTTTGCACTTTTGGCGCCAAAAATCGCCATCTTTGTCGCCATATTCGCGCCCTCAGGCGCTGGAGAAGAAGGTGGGCGTACCTTCGTGGGCGTGTACCCCCCTGTGGCGCGAAGAGAATGCCTGCCCTCTCAAAGTGCTATTACAACATGCGATCCTGCCCTACAGCAAAGGAGGTCCGCCTCCTCTTCACCTTCCCTGCGAAGAGGAGGAGACGCAAACCCCGCCTCCACGGAAGAGACCGGACGTCTCTGGAGAAAGAAGAAAGAACGCTCTGGAACATCATGGAAGCAGGACGTGTGCAGCCGAGCAGGGAAGCGGAGGAAGGCAGGCCCCGTTCCCCAGCCAAGCTGCCACCAGCACCGGAACCATCCGTGGTCCTGCACCTGCAGCAAGCATTGCTGGAAATCAAAGCAGAAAATGCACGACTGAAAAAGATGATTTTGCCACAACCTGGATTTGAGGAGATCGAGAGACGCCGGCGTACCCTGGAGCAGCGGCGGCTGTGGGACGTGGTGTTCTCTCCCTTCGACGATCCCCTACGTCTGGAGTTACCAAAACTTCTGCTGCCCAAGGCAAAGGAGCAACCGGAGGCTGCCCCCGAAAGTACCGATCCTGATCCCACCGGTGAAGCGGTGGAGGCGAAGGAGGTTGAGGAGGTACCGCCAGTTCCGGAACGCCCGCCCGGCCAGGAGGCCGCAGCAGATGATCGATCCCCGACACCGGAGGGGTCCTGTCCGTCATTACCAGACGTGGACTGGGACGAGATGGCGCGCCTGGATGACGTCGCCTACGCCGCCCAGTGGGAACGTGAGTGGCAGCGTCGTGAGGAGAAACAACAACGCCAGCAGGAGGAAGAGCGGGAAGCTCAGCGCAACCGACGGCGGCAGTATGCAGAGCTGATCGCGGACAAGGAAAGTGTCCGAAGAGAAAAAGGTACTCTGAGGGAACCGCGGCGGCAGGGGTGTGTGACAGAGTTCCAGCTCCGGAAGGGCTGGGGCTTCATCAGGGAACCGGGCCTCTACCCAGGGGTCTTTGTCAGCAGACGTGATGTAGAATCCCACCTACCGCAAGGTCATCCCGGGAGGGACCTAGTTAATGGAGACATTGTCACATATACACGGCACTGGGGAATGAAGGGATGGTATGCCCTTAACGTCGCCATCGTCCGTGACCCCGTCCCCGACGCTGGTAACGTCACCACTACCGCAGCGTCCCCGTCTCCAGCTCAAACAGCATTCGGCCGTGCCCCAGCATCGCCCCCTGCAGGTATCTCGCAAATAGAAGCAACACCTGTATACTCTCCACTAACTCGTTATTCTTCTACATCGCAACTTGCGACCCAGTCTCCATCGCAATCTATGACACGATCGATATCGCTAACTGTAACACGAATTGAAACGCAATCGGTGTCTCGCAAGGAGAAAGTACCCGTTGCGCCCCTAGAGGTTCGCACGAGAACTGTGGCGACCCAGACCCTAATAGCAGCACACGACTTGTTAGTAATGGGATCTAGGGACCATCGCATTGTTCCAGCCCCCGGGGTGGAAGATGTCATTGAAGTCAAGAGAATGTGAAGAACGGTAGGACCCAGACAGGGTTTACCGCAACTAAGAAGATGTACATAAGTTTTATAAAAGTGAAAATGTTTTGCACAAGTTAAATGTGTATATAACGTATATATATATTGCCAAAAGTAGAATGCCCGGCTGGGTAATCAGATAAAAAGTTTTTGCACTCTATTGTGATGTGATTTGATATAATGTGTCTTTGTTTTACAATGGACTTCGAGGTTGAGGACTGAGCCAGCCCAAGAACTGATTTTGTAAATAGTTGCACCTAGTGCATTATCTTGGTTTTACATAAAACCACCACAACTACCTCTGAATAATAAAACCCGTGTGGTGTGGCACTGAGTGAGGTCTGCATTCATATGTCCTGCAGCCCACCCAGGACCCACGTTGAAGGTTTGGTGCGGGTCCTTCACAAGCATATTGTCTATTTATATGAAAATGTTATTTAATATTGTATTTTTCTATACATAATGTTTTGTTTGCAACGTTCAAGACATTCTTACCTCCCGGATGGGACGAATTAATGTTTAATGTTGATGTTTAATGCATAAACAAAATTGTCTCTTTGTATTTTACAGCCCGGGAGTGCTGTCTTTTACCATGGGGGAATGTGTAGCCCTGGTGTGAAGGCACACGCAGTACCCTGGAGAATGTGTGGAGAGATAGCAGTTTAATGCTCTATACCCATTCACTCAATATACACTAGACACACCCTTAGGGTAGTGTAGTGACTCGTAGGGAGTGGTCAGTGTAGATTCGTTGAGTGATTTAGGAGTCAGTTTCCTGTCTTCGGACAGAGCAGACGTGTGGAGTCTAGCTGGGACTTGGAGGGAGGAAGCAGTCCAGCTTGGTTCTATCAGCAGTTCAGCAAGTGGAGGCCAGTAAGGGCGAGATATAGATCACCTCAGCCTGGTCAGAGCTGTACCTCACTGAAGACATTGATAAAGAAAGAAGAGTTTAGTACAGATATACTTCAGTCTCCTGTCTCAAAGACAGTGAAGGTTCAGAGACGTGCTCCTGCCTAGAAGATTACTGAGAGTCTGGTAACTAACTCTGAAGGAAGAAAAGAAGGGAGTGATTATATGACTTTTTGCAAGTGTGAGTGTTTATGCTACAAGCGTGGACAAGGCGAAAGGCACAGTGGAAGGAATATTTAAAAGTGCTTTTGGATTGGAGAAGTCCTGCACGTTGTCACCGGTCACTGGGGACCGAAGGATCACTATAGCTTCATGCTTAGTGGTAAGAAAACCAGAGGCTTATCGGACCTTAGGTCGCGGCAAGCAGCCCCTAAATAGTCGGTACGTAACTGGGGTCAGGGGGAGTGAGGACCTTGAGTCTCTGCAGGACAAGATAGGAATTCAGCTCTCTCACAGGAAGGCTCCGACCACAAAACTGACTGGGCAGTACAGCTTTGGAATAGCTGGAGTTATAGAGGGAACTACGCTTCATGCTGGTTGTACTCATCATCATTTGAAAGTAAAGGAGGCCCCTAACTTGTCCAGCTGCTATCTCGAAATACATTCTCCTTGGATCAGCCTCCCTGGGACCTGCCTTACCATCTTACAAGTAAAGGTATGGAAAGACGCTGACCGTGTGAGACTGAGTTATTTACTTGCATGCCTGCACAACCCTGCCTTAACCATCGACCTGAGGGAAGAGTCCCACCTGTAGGGGACCCGACATCTAGCTGCCTCACCATCCCCTCAGAGATCTACAGCAGCGCTGGTACAAATTACCAGAGACTACAGGTGGCGTCACGAACTGTATATATATATCTCCTGTAAATATACCCCCCAACATACGCCTGACCGCCAGGGCCACAGACCGAGCCACCGCTACCTGTGACAATCCCATAGACTTCTACGGGCTCGGCTCTGAGTACCCCATTGCCCTGGAAACCCACAATTGTGGTGGCGGGTCGATACAACTGCAACAGACAGAAAAAAAAAAATCTCTGACAACTCTGACAACTTTTTTCTTTCCAAACTATTTTTCCCTTCTGTGAGTACCATATAATTTTCAGTTATGGCAGTTGATACTGTTATGTTTCGGTAGCTGAGGAGGATAGGAATAACAGCAGGGCAGCCGAACACCTGAGATGTTGGTAACTGATGGGTTGCAGATTCCTAAACTAACGACACAACTAGAGGTAGCCGTGGAGCGTTCCTACGTTGATCCTAGATGCCTCTTCACAGCCTGAGAGATAACTACACCTAAAGGCAGAAAGATGAAAGCTATCTGCCCCGGAGCAGATCCCCAAAGAAAATAGGAAGCCCCCAAACATATAATGTCGGTTAGACAAGATGAAAATACAAACATAGGCAGAAAATAGATTGAGCAAACGCTGGGGCCACAAGCTGACTAAATAGGATAGGACAGGAGAGATTACTTTCTGCAACCCAGAAAACCCTACAAAAATCCAACAATTCTGATTACAAAAATACTGAGATCACACGATCTCGCCACCTGCTAAATCAGATCTCAGAGTGAACAAAAACCAAGCCGCAGCCCTGAAAAAACAGTAAAAAGCAAATGAGCAAATAACAGTGGCTGCAGATAAACTGTGAGGAGCTCAAGCCCCAGGAGGGGACCTGGCTGACCTCCACAAAAATGCAGAAAACAATGCAAAGAGCAAGCACAAAAAAAAAGCAAAAAATATCTCATCTGAAAGCATCAGATGCAGGCAAGACTCCAGCAAACTTCCAAATGAACCAGGAACCACAATTGAGACAAGAACAATTGATCACCGGCGACCATCATGGGAGGGAACCTCCCTTATATCAGACCAGTCAGTGATCCCAGATTGCCATTCCTCACTGGAAAGTTCAGTACTGTCTGTAACCACCAGAGGGAGCCTCTGCTCAGAAACCATCTATAGCACATTCACAACAGTACTCTATTAGTAGCATACAGCTGTATACAGTATTGGGGGAATTTTAAATCTCCGTATATATTTCAGTAGTAAGACACACGGTCAGAGGTCCAGTTTGGATAACACCAGAATATGAAAATCAGAAAAAGTGCACTTTATCAGTAGGGTACAGCTGTATATAATGTTGGGGGAATTTTAAATCTCCATATATATTTCAGGAATAAGACACACGGTGACAGGCCCAGTCTGGATAACACCAGAATATGAAAATCAGGAAAAATGTACTCTATCAGTAGCTTACAGCTGTATACAGTGTGGGGGGAATTTTAAATCTCCGTATATATTTCAGGAGTATGACACACGGTCAAAGGCCGAGTCTGGATAACACTAGAATATGAAAATCAAGAAAAGTGTACTCTATCAGTAGCGTACAGCTGTATACAGTGTTGGGGGAATTTTAAATCTCCATATATCTTTCAGGAGCAAGACACAGGGTCACAGGCCCAGTCTGGATAACACCAGAATATAAAATTCAGAAAAAGTGTACTCTATCAGTAGCGAACAGCTGTATACAGTGTGGGGAGAATTTTAAATCTCCGTATATATTTCAGGAGTAAGACACATGGTCATAGGCTCTGTCTGGGTAACACCAGAATATGAAAATGAGAAAAAGTGTACTCTATCAGTAAGGTACAGCTGTATACAGTGTTGGGGGAATTTGAAATCTCCGTGTATATTTCAGAAGTAACACACACGGTCAGAGGCCCAGTCTGGATTACACCAGAATATGAAAATCAGAAAAAGTGTTCTCTATCAGTAGCGTCCAGCTGTACACAGTGTTGGGGGAATTTAAAATCTCCGTATATATTTCTGGAGTAAGACACACGGTCACAGGCCTCGTCTGGATAACAGAGAACGAAGAAACAGGCCAGCTCACCACCTGGTACCACAGGTGCACGGAACAACGTCTGATGAACGTCCAGCGAATCCAAATAAGAAAAAAACGTTCCAGCTCCTTAAAATTTGCAAAATTTTATTCATCCATTGAAAATAAAAAAAGTAAGTGGTACATGTTTCACATGGAAAGCCACATACAGCGACGCGTTTCGATCAAATGATCTTCATCAAGGCTGCTACAGATATATGATATACACAGACCTTTATAATACATGTGGACCAATAGTCATAAGATTGACAATCACATGATTTGACCGAAGGTCCTGGAAGGTACATATAAGATCGATATCGAACAAAGGTCCTTGCAGACATTAATTCATTATAACAATAAAATAAAAGAAATCAGAAAAACAATAAAAATACAACATGGCAAGAAAAGATATATAATCAATAATTATAATGGTACATTAGTTCATTTCTTTTATTCAGTCCATTCGGATGTCTTGTATTCAAAGAGAAGATCCAAAAAGCCTCTCTAGTCAAAAGAGATCTACCAATATCACCACCCCGCATAGATCTATTAACTCTTTCTATGGCACAAACCTGGAAAGATGCAACACTACGGTTATGAACCTTATGTACCTTCCAGGACCTTCGGTCAAATCATGTGATTGTCAATCTTATGACTATTGGTCCAAATGTATTATAAAGATCTGTGTATATCATTATCTGTAGCAGCCTTGATGAAGATCATTTGATCGAAACGCGTCGCTGTATGTGGCTTTCCATGTGAAGCATGTACCACTTACTTTTTTTATTTTCAATGGATGAATAAAATTTTGCAAATTTTAAGGAGCTGGAACGTTTTTTTCTTATTTGGATTCGCTGGACGTTCATCAGACGTTGTTCCGTGCACCTGTGGTACCAGGTGGTGAGCTGGCCTGTTTCTTCGTTCTCTTCTATTGGATTTGATTGCCTTGCTCCCACATGCTTTTTTCTAACATGTATTGACATTTACATTATATGACTTGGATGGCTTTTTGTTTTCTACAACATGGCTACTGATCTTTTCAAGGACAGATCGAAAAAAGCCGCACTGGTCTTTTCTAATGACCCCAATGCTCTTAATGACGCATCTGATGTGAACACTGCTATGGACAAATTGGAACAGCTGATGCTGCAGGAAACCAAACTGTGGTGGGATCAAACCACACTGCAAAATTATCTCACCAAAGGAATGATACCACGGGGATTACGGATCAAAAAAATACCAACACACATCTTCTCTGATGAATTTACTGGTTAGTGGAATCAAATTTTGAACACTTGTTCTGCTGAATTGATGAACTTGATTGTAAAATATGAAGATGTTAAATTAAAACAGGTGCAGGAACAAATGAATGCAGTAAATACTGCTTTGATTGAATTTAAGAGCATGACACAGTTTGATTCTTTAATGACTAAAGTCCAGGACAATGTTTCTAAATTAGAAAAAAAATTATGGAGAGAAAAAAATGAAAATTTGCACGTGATACCAATGATTACACCATGGACAGAGTTTATGACTGGGGTAAGTGGGAACGTGCACCAAGAACCCCGTGATCTATTTTGAAACGTAATCATGCTCGTGACAATCCAAATAATAAATCACACGTTTTTTTCACATCTTCTGAACCAGAATCGTCAGACAATAATTTAAGTGCATCTGATATATCAATAAATGATGCCCCCTCCACCAGTTCTAATAACAATTATCGTTCTTCAAAAAACGCAAGAGGCGGGGGGGCAGGAAACATCACAAGGGACCAAGGCATGATCACACGCCGGAAAAAAAGTTTCTTCAAATAGAAGATCATAAAAATGTTCTCAATTTATCTTCAGCAACTTTATCTGCTGTACAATATGAGGTTTTGTCTCTTGGTTTAAATTTTGTACCAGATCACGATTTTGATTTATTCCATACAATTCTGGACGTTAACAAATTTGTCAGGAATTTAACAGTGAAGAAACATTTTTTTCATGAAAATAAAGAGGACGATGATGAGGAGGATTTTTCCCCAGTTGTTAATGAATTTGCGGATTTAAATTTCACCGAACAAGTGTCACTTAATATTCTCCAGAATCTATCGTCAGAATCAAGCAGGCCATCAAATTCACGGACCTCCACTTCTCTTTTCAAAACAAAAAATCCATTTTTTTATCCAATTCAATCGAGATCTGACAGTATGGATAAATTTCAGGAAATTGTTGAAAAGGAATTAAGAAAGTTACATGACACTGTTCGAGGTAAAAAACAAGGGAAATTTCAATCAAATTTATCTCAAGAACATAAAGTAGCCTTGGAAGAATTAAGAAATATGTCAGATATAATTATCAAAATGTCAGATAAGGGTGGGGTGGTCGTTGTGATGAATAGAGATGATTATCGAGAAAAAATGATGGAACTTTTGGAAGAAAAGGACATTTATGATAAACTTGACACTAACCCTTCAGTGAAGTTCAAAGCTGAAATTGACAGTATTATTAAGGAAGGTCTCTCTTTGGGAGTATTGTCAAAAAAACAGGCAGATTATCTGGAAGTATCACATCCTATACTCCCAATTATGCATGGTTTACCGAAGATCCATAAAAAGATAAAAATCCCACAGATGAGACCAATTGTCTCGGGTATCGGTTCTTCAAATGAACATTTAGGTGAATGGGTGGACTTCTTTTACAGCCTTTGGTTCGTAGAATCCCGGGTTTTATTAAGGATTCAAAGGATGTCCTCAGAATTTTTTCAAAGAAAGAGTGGAAAAGTAATTTTACATGGCTATGCTGTGATGTTGTGTCATTGTACACGAATATTCCGCACAATATTGCCATGAAAGCACTTCAATTTCATTTAGAAAATTTCAGTGAATATTCTGATGATTTAATTAATTTTCTTTTGCAGGTCACTTTTTTTCTTCTTACTCATAATTTTTTTACGTTTGATAATAAGTTTTTTTTACAAAAATCTGGAGTGGCGATGGGTGCTAAATTTTCACCTTCTTTAGCAAATCTTGTTATGGCCCATTGGGAATTCAATCATATTTTTTCTGAGAGCAATCCTTTTTGTGATTTCTTGGTCTGGTATGGCAGATACATCGATGACGTCCTAATCATTTGGGGGGGGGCGATGTGTCTGCCATACCGGATTTCATTGAATACATTGGAAACAATGATTTCAATATCCGGTTTACACATAAATATGATTCTAACGTTATGTCATTTTTGGATCTGGATTTGTGTGGGATACAGGGACAAATCATCCATACCGGGACACACCACAAACCATTTGGAGGGAACACTCTATTACATCCGGGCAGTAGTCAACCCAAACACACTATTAGATCTATTCCTCTGGGAGAATACATTAGGGTTAAAAGGAATTGCAGCACGCCAATACATCTAGAGGGACAGTTTGATTTGTTAGATAGAAAATTGGTTAGTAGAAATTATCCTCGATGGATGATCAATAGAGCTCGTTGTATTGTTGATAAAAAGGAACGTGAAAATCTAATCAATACTGATAATAAAATGTCACAAATTCAGAATAATGCCCCCTATAGAAACAAACCTTTTGTGAGTCTTCAATTTAGTCCACAATTTGGAGCGATAAAAAAGATCATTAATACATTTTTACCGATTTTGTATGAGGATGAGATCCTGGGTGAGATATTGCAACCTGGGATAAATATTATTGCCAGAAAAGCTCCTTCTATCGGCAGCAAGATTTCACCCAGTTTGTTTCACTATAAAAATAAAACAGAATCATGGTTGAAATTTAAGGTTTTTTTTAGGTGCGGTGTAAATAATTGCAAAACATGCAAACATGCTTTAATTACAAAAACTTTCAGTAATAATAATCAAACAGTTAATTATGACATTAAACAATATATAAATTGTAACTCAACACATGTAGTATATAAAATTAATTGCATCGCATGTAACCTGTCATATGTGGGATGTACCACGAGGAAATTGAAAACCAGGATATCTGAACATTTGTCTGATATTGGAAATGTTACCAATACAAATCGAAATGTCTCTGCAGCTGCCAAACATTTCATTTCTTTTCATAACCGTAGTGTTGCATTTTTCCAGGTTTGTGCCATAGAAAGAGTTAATAGATCTATGCGGGGTGGTGATATTGGTAGATCTCTTTTGACTAGAGAGGCTTTTTGGATCTTCTCTTTGAATACAAGACATCCGAATGGACTGAATAAAAGAAATGAACTAATGTACCATTATAATTATTGATTATATATCTTTTCTTGCCATGTTGTATTTTTATTGTTTTTCTGATTTCTTTTATTTTATTGTTATAATGAATTAATGTCTGCAAGGACCTTTGTTCGATATCGATCTTATATGTACCTTCCAGGACCTTCGGTCAAATCATGTGATTGTCAATCTTATGACTATTGGTCCACATGTATTATAAAGGTCTGTGTATATCATATATCTGTAGCAGCCTTGATGAAGATCATTTGATCGAAACGCGTCGCTGTATGTGGCTTTCCATGTGAAGCATGAACCACTTACTTTTTTTATTTTCAATGGATGAATAAAATTTTGCAAATTTTAAGGAGCTGGAACGTTTTTTTCTTATTTGGACTCGTCTGGATAACACCAGAATATGAAAATCAGAAAAAGTGTACCCTATCAGTAAGGTACAGCTGTATACAGTGTTGGGGAATTTGAAATCTCCGTATATATTTCAGGAGTAACAAACACGGTCAGAGGCCCAGTCTGGATAACACCAAAATATGAAAATCAGAAAAAGTGTATTCTATCAGTAGCGTACAGCTGTATACAGTGTTGGGGGAATTTCCCTTTTCTCACTGGCAGGCAGCCTAATAATCAGCTCTGCTGCTCCACACAAGAAATTCCCCCCTTATCATTGGCAGGCAGCCTCATAAGCAGCTCTGCTACTCAACACAAGCAATTCCTCCCCGTCACTGGCAGGCAGCCTAATAATCAGCTCTGCTGCTCCACACAAGCAATTCCTCCCCTGTCACTGGCAGGCAGCCTAATAATCAGCTCTGCTGCTCCACACAAGCAATTCCTCCCCTGTCACTGGCAGGCAGCCTAATAATCAGCTCTGCTGCTCCACACAAGCAATTCCTCCCCTATGACTGGCAGGCAGCCTAAGAACCAGCGCTGCTGCACACAAGAAATTCCTACACTGTCACTGCACACTAAGTGTGCAGCTAATCGCTATCTGCACAAGCAGTGAATTATTGTTTTTTCCCAGCCTAACGCTCTCCCTGCCGAGAACCAGCATCAGCAACCTCTCCCTGGACTAAGATCGGCAGAAGTAAAATGGCGGTCGGCGGTGAGGTATTTTATATGCACTGTGACGCCACACAAAGCCAGCCAATCACTGCAATGCCCATCTCTAAGATGGTGCTGGCCGCTGCCCATGTCATCGTGTTGCCCACAGTCTGCATCCTTGCTCATTGGCCGAGAAAAGGCCCTTAAAGTATTATGGGAAAACCGACTTGGGTGCAATGGTCGCCAAACACGTGGCCGACCTTATGCTATGGTCGGGTTTCGTTCGGCGAAACCCGACTTTGGCGAAAGTCGGTGTTTTTTGAAATTGACCAACCTGTTTCGCTCAACCCTACTTGCCACAGTTCATATGGAGTTTTTTTCAGGTTTTTTTAAAAAAAGTCGGTTTTGTAGATATGTAGCTGTCATTGCTGCTTCACTCCAATATTTCACTGGTAGTTTGGAATCTGTCAGCATACATCTTACCATTTCAGTCAGAGTTCTGTTTTTTCTTTCTGCTACTCCATTTTGTTCAGGTGTATATGGAACAGTCTTTTGATGTTCTATAACATTTTGTCTTAAGTAGTTTTCTATTTCGTGTCCTGTAAATTCACCTCCATTATCACTTCTAATGACAATTGGCTTCCTCTGAAACTTGTTATTCAACTTTGTCACGTAGTCTACTAGTTTATTGAAAACTTCGCTTTTGTTTTTGATCAAGTATGTGACTGTGTATCTTGAGTAGTCATCTATAAAATTTACCATATATCTATTTCCTCCTGATGTAGTCACTTTCATGGGTCCACATACGTCAGTGTGCACCAAATCAAGTGGTCTTGTGCTTTTCGTTTCACTTTACTTAGGAATAGATATCCTTGTGGCTTTAGATTTTATACAACATTCACATCTTATGGTAATTGAGCAATCAGATATCAATAAATCTTTTGTCAATCCTTTCCTTTATAGCTCCATTATACTTTCAGGATGTCTGTGTCCTAGACGTCTGTGCCACATGTGAATACAATTCTTGTGATCATGTGTACACAACTTCATCTGTTCCTTTAATGTGTCTAGATTATATAATTGTTCATCTGCCTTGACATTGATTATTATCTTATTTCCTGCTAGGATTGTACATTCGTCATCTTTGAATTTTACAGTAAAGGCGCCATCACACAAAGCGACGCACCAGCGATCCCGACAACGATACGAACTGGCAAGGATCGTTGGTACGTCACTACATGGTATTAGTGAGCTGCCAAACAGGCCGATCTCCTCAACGACGCAGCAACAATCAGCGATCTGTATAATGATCTCGGCGGTCGTTGGGACCTTGTCACACAGCAGCTATTGTGACGATTCATACCTCGAATAGCGTGCTTCAGCGTTACCTCGTCGCTTGTCGTTGATAAAGGGCGTCAAACACAGCGATACATGCTGGCCAGCGGGACGTCAGTGATCAAAAAATGACACAGGACGTTCGAGCATGATCAGCGACATCGCAGCGGGGGTCCCGTTGCCGCAGCGTGTCACACTTAGCGAGATCGCTGGTGATGTCGCTGTTGCATCACAAAATTGGTGACGCTTCAATGATCTCGCTAGGTGTGACGGGGTCTTAAGTCCTTTAGCTGTAAAGCCCCCATCACACTAAGCGAGATCGCTAGCGAGATCACTGCTGAGTCACAAGTTTTGTGACGCAACAGCGACCTCAGCAGCGATCTCACTATGTTTGACATGCAGCAGCGACCAGGCCCCTGCTGTGAGATCGCTGGTCATGTCGGAATGGCCTGGACCATTTTTTGATCGTTGAGGTCCCGCTGGGTAGCATGCATCGGTGTGTTTGACACCTTACCAACGACCTCTGAGAACCGAGACACATAGGTGACACATCGTTACATAGGTCGCTACGGGTCGCAGTATCGTTGCTGCGTCGTTGGGAAGAACTGACTGTTTGGCATCTCAACAGCGACCACATAGCGATGCAGCAACGATCCCTGCCAGGTTGTATCATTGTCGAGATCGCAGTAACGTTGCTGAGTGTGATGGTACCCTTAGACGTTTTACAGATAACAATCCTCCTTCTAATCCTGGAACATATAACACATCCTGTACAAGTATTTTTTGAATCATGCTCGAACTTGTTAAAACAGTTTAGTATTCCTTGTCCAACACCTTCTTCAGTTATTTTGCTTCCATCTACAAGATAAATGGCTTCCTTCTTATTTAAATCAAGTTCAGTAAATAAATTTTTATTATTTGTCATGTGACTTGTTGCTCCTGAGTCAATAAACCAACCCAGTGATGATTTCTTATCAGTTACTTTAAATGTGCCATTCCAATTATTTTCACATGAATCAGAAATTGTGTTTTTCACCTTCTGTGTATTATCTTTATGGTGTAATTTCTGTTGTTCTGCATTCCATATAGAAGTCTTTCTTTAAATGTCCCTTTTTCTTATATCTGAAACATTCTCTTGTCTCTCTTTATTATAGGATCTTTTTGATTCTGTAGCTTTAAGAGCATTTACATTATCTTTTTCAGTAGAATAATCATTTGTTTGTTCTTTCCTTCTTTGATATTCATCTATGAGTCTGGTCTTCACAAACTCTAATGTAATGTCTGTTTCAGGTCTTGTCTCTAGTGCATTTATTAAAGCAGTATATGAATTGTAAACTGCACAATAAAATTGCTGCTACTGTATATTGCTTTCATCTTCACCAATTGATCTCAGCTGTGATATCACTTCCATAATTGAGAATATATGCTTCTGCATGTCACTGTCTGCACTTAGTCTCATACTGTAAAGCTTTCTTAGCAGAAATAACTTGTAATTTAAGCTGGGTCTTTCATATAGCTTTCTTAGTGCTTCCCACATTCCCTTTGCTGTATCCTCACTTCTTATGTGGATTAATTGAGCATTCTCCACTAATAAGCTGATGGTAGCTCTTGCTTGTCTATTTTTTCTATCCCATGTCTGATTATCTTCATCAGGTCTATCTGAACCGAGATAGCTGAGAAAGAGACCAGTGCAGGCCCCAGCAGGGGGACCCGGCTGACTTGACTCAGAAGGAGAAAAACAAAAGAAAACAAAACCACAGAAACAAGCAAGAAATAGCGAGGATTGGCATTAGTTAGGACCTGATATACGAGAAGAGCCTTGACGTGGCTATCAGGCATACATAATTTGGCCATCTTATGCGCTAAGACTTCTCAATTTTTCATATTTCTAAGGCAGTGATGCAATTCATTTTTCATATTTCGTGTTTGCAAGCTATAGCGCTACAGTGTGCTACCTTTTTTTTTTTTTCTTGTATGTGCATGAGTTGGTGACTCTGGGTTTAGCACCTGTTCACACTGGATCTATGTTTGGATGTGCCGGTCAGTTTTTTGATATGTATTCATTTACCTTCTACCTGAGACATCCACCTGTTGGTCACAGGCTTTTTAATTACACCAGGTTCATTACCCCTCCACAGAGATGTAGATTTTAGTCTTAAGAGAGGATTCATATGTTCCCATGCAGACAGACTTTTCTAAGCGAGGATTGGCATTAGTTAGGACCTGATATACGAGAAGAGCCTTGAAGTGGCTATCAGGCACACATAATTTGGCCATCTTATGCACTAAGACTTCTCAATTTTTCATATTTCTAAGGCAGTGATGCAATTCATTTTTCATATTTCGTGTTTGCAAGCTATAGCGCTACAGTGTGCTAAAGTCTCGAGGCTGCACCATCATTTAGGTGGTCACCGACCATTTCTCCGAAATGGTGCACCTGGTGCCGCTACCACGGTTACCCTCTGCACAGGCCCTGGCAGCGTTGTTCAATAGGCATATCTTCCGTCTACACGGCATGCCAGATAAGATTGTCAGCGACCGAGGTCCCCAGTTTGCGTCTCGGTTCTGGAGAGAGCTTTGTCGTCTACAGTACTCAGTATTGAGTTAAATCTCTCTTCAGCATATCATCCCGAGACGAATGGGTTGGTAGAGAGGGCCAACCAGACCTTGGTCACATATCTGCGACATTTTTTTTCTGCCAGGCAGGATGACTGGGCATCCTTGCTACCGTGGGCGGAGTTTGCACTTAACAACACCGTAGCTGACTCCACTGGACAGACTCCATTCCTTCTCAATTATTGTCAGCACCCACGGGTTCCGGTGCCAATGCCCATGTCTTCCGCTGACTCCAGGGTGGCAGACTGGGCTGTGGAGGCACGGGACATTTGGGACCGTACCCAGGATGCCATTCATTCTTCCAAGGAGAGGATGAGGTCTTCCGCTGATGCTCATCGGCGCCCCTCTCCGACATTTTCTCCTGGCGACCTAGTGTGGCACTCCGCCCGAAACATCAGGCTGTGAGTGGAGTCCACTAAGTTGGCACCCAGCTATTTGGGTCCCTTCAAGGTCCTCGAGCAAGTTAACCCTGTGGTTTACCATTTAGCCCTTCCGCCTCGCCTAGGTATCTCCGACACTTTTCATGTGTCCCTCCTGAAACCCATGGTCATGTCCCGGTTTTCCGAGTCATCTGCAGGGATATCGGGTTCGTCTACGGACGATCACGAGGTGAACGCCATTGTAGGGTGCAAGGTGGTACGGGGCAAAAAATTTTACTTGTGGACTGAAGGGGTTTTGGGCCTGAGGACCACAAAAAAGCTTCGGCAAGCATCCAGAATTGCTGAACGGCGCTGGAAGAAAACGCATTCACAAGACGACTTCACTGCACTCAAACAAGCAACACTTGCATTCAAATCAGCTCTCACCTTTGCTAAACAGGCCTACTTTACATCCCTTGTATCTTCCTTATCCCACAACCCCAAACAATTGTTCAATACTTTTTACTCCCTCCTCCGCCCACCACTGCCCCCTCCTACCTCCCTTATCTCTGCTGAGGACTTCGCCATGCACTTCAAAAACAAGATAGACCAAACACGGCAAGTCTTTATTATTCAACCACCACAACCCCTTTGTATATCTGACCAATGCCCAAACCCCATAACCTCCTTACCCAACATCACAGAAGGGGAGCTTGCTCATCTTCTCTCCAAATCACACCTCACCACTTGTGCACTCGACCCCATCCCATCCCACCTCCTCCCCAACCTCGCCACCACTCTTATCCCATCACTAACCCACCTCTTCAATCTATCACTAACTTCTGGTACCTTCCCTTCTGCTTTCAAACATGCCACAATCACGCCTATCCTCAAAAAGCGAACCCTCGACCCAACCGCTATGTCCACCTATCGCCCAATATCGCTGCTCCCAACTAGCTTCCAAACTCCTGGAACAGCACGTCCACGCTGAACTTTACTCCCATCTCTCATCTAACTTGCTCTTTGACAATCTACAATCTGGTTTCCGCCCCCATCATTCCACTGAAACAGCCCTAACCAAAATTACTAATGATCTACTCACAGCCAAAGCTAACGGACAATACTCTATACTCCTCCTTCTTGACCTGTCCTCTGCTTTCGACACAGTTGACCACTGCCTTCTACTACAGATTCTCTCCTCCTTTGGCATCAAGGACCTCGCCCTATCCTGGATCTCCTCATACCTTTCCAACTGCACATTCAGCATCTCCCACTCCCACACTACCTCCTCGTCCCACCCTCTCTCTGTTGGAGTCCCCCAAGGCTCTGTTCTAGGACCTACTCTTCTCAATCTATACACTTGGCCTGGGGCAACTCATAAAGTCCCACGGATTCCAGTATCACCTTTATGCTGATGACACTCAGATCTACCTCTCTGGCCCAGACATCACCTCTCTGCTGTAGAGAATCCCTGAGTGTCTATCAGCCATATCCTCCTTCTTCTCCTCCCGCTTCCTCAAACTCAATGTGGACAAATCTGAACTCATCATCTTTCCCCCATCTCACAGATCTTCCTTACGTGACCTATCTATAACAATTGACAACACCACGCTTTCCCCCGTACCGGAGGTCCGCTGCCTCGGAGTAACCCTTGACTCTGCCCTGTCCTTCAAACCACACATCCAAGCTCTTTCTACCTCCTGTCGCCTCAAGCTCAAAAATATTTCCAGAATCCGTCCCTTCCTCAACCCTCAACCTACTAAAATGCTTGTGCATGCCCTCATCATCTCCCACCTCGACTACTGCAACATCCTTTTCTCTGGCCTCCTTGCTAACACCCTCGCACCTCTCCAGTCCATCCTTAACTCTGCTGTCCGACTAATTCATCTCTCTCCTCGCTACTCCTCTGCATTTCCCCTCTGCAAATCTCTTCACTGGCTCCCATTCCCTCAGCGAATCCAATTCAAATTACTAATACTGACCTACAAGGCCATCTATAACCTGTCTCCCCCATATGTCTCTGAACTAATCTCCCGATACCTTCCCTCACATAATCTCCGGTCCTCCCAAGACCTCCTTCTCTCCTCCACACTTATTCGCTCCTCACCCAACCGCCTCCAAGACTTCTCCCGAATATCCCCCATCCTCTGGAATTCTTTGCCCCAACACGTCCGACTATCAACCACTCTCGGATCCTTCAGACGTAACCTGAAAACCCATCTCTTCAGGAAAGCCTACAGCCTGCAATGACCCCGCTGCCTCCTCACCACTACCGGAGATATCGCCTCAACCAACACCGGAACTGCTGCAATCCCCCAACCTGCTGTCTCCGTCCCCCAACCTGTAGAATGTAAGCCTGAAAGGGCAGGGTCCTCTCCCCTCTGTACCAGTCTGTGATTGTTAGTTTGTTTACTGTAAGTGATATCTGTAATTTGTATGTAACCCCTTCTCATGTACAGCACCATGGAATCAATGGTGCTATATAAATAAATAATAATAATAATGTCCTGGGAGCCCGCTGAGCATATTTACGCTCCGCAGCTCATTGCTGCCTTTGAACGTAGCGAGGCCCAAGGAGGGAGGGGCCCTAGGAGGGGGGGTAAAGTTAGGGGTCAAGTTCCTGCTTCTGCACAGGGGAATCTCGAGCCATCTCCAATGCAGTCCCCAATCCTTCTCCTGCCACAGTGGAGCCTGCTCAGCAGAGACGTCGGTCCCAGCGACTCGCCCAGCCTGATACGGTACAAAGGGTTACTGCTGCCTCTCCAGGTGCTGTCATTGTAGCCAGTTCTTAGGGTTCGAGTTCCCGCTGCTGCACAAGGGGAGTCTCGAACCAGTCCCGCTGCGGTCCCCCATCCATCTCCGTCCGCAGTGGAACCTGCTCAGCAGAGACGTCGGTCCCAGCGTTTTGCCCATTCCAATACTGTGCAGAGACTTGCTGCTGCCCCTCCTGGATCTTCTGTTATAGCCAGTGCTGGAGCAGACGTCTTTGGGACGAAGTCCTGCGTTTCCCCTTCTGAGCATACCCAGGGTAAGATCTCTCATTGGAGATCAGGGGTCACATGTTCAGGTACTGCAGCAGCTCCTATTGGTCCGCCAGGAAGGTCCTGAAACTACATGTGTATGGGAACAGTTTCTCATTGGTCCTTTTTCTGGCAGGTCCTGTAGCTGTTACTCTAAAAGGGTGGCATGGCTGGGCCGCCATGCGCTAGTATCAATTGCATTATGTGCTTTGCACCAGTGTGATCATGTACGCATGTGTTTAGGGCTCGGCTGAAATAAGCCCCTAGAATACTGGCTTCTCCGATGAGGAGATTTGGGTGCACGTGGTTAGGGCTTGGCTGAAATAAGCCCCTAGAATACCGGCTTCTCTGGTGAGGAGATTGCTTGATTGCGTTGCTGTCTGCATGATCACGGACTGCTATCCGCACAGCAGTTTCTGTGTATCCCTGTGAGTCTAAAAGAAGGAAGCCCCAGCAGCTCAGCGTGGACCCTGATTTACAAGTAAGTGGACCACCAGGTGCACAACAGAAGGAACATTGTGTTTATGTGAAGGAGGGCCAGGGTGTGCCAGAGCAGCCAACGTTAGCCATGACTACAACCCTGGCTTCCGTTTCACTTGGCGTAGTACGGCAAGATTTGGAGGTCTTGCAATGTTGAAATACCCTCAATGTGACAAAGATGGCGGAAAATGGCGCAGAAACTGAAGACAACTCCAGCTCTGCCTCTCGTATGCATATTAACCTGAAAGTGACGTGAAACTCCGGCTGCCAGAGACAGTGGTCCAGGCCTAAGATGAATTCTCTGGTGAGCGGTGCCTGCCCATGTGGGCGCGATGGAAGAAGAGGAAGCCTCGCTCCTTACAGCAGATTCCCAAAGAACGGGCGGGGTCTGATGCTGAACAGGTGGAGCAGCCGGAAGTGACTCCACCCTGGAACTGGTGGGGCCCAGAAGAAGAAAACCTTGTGTACAGTTGCGCACGTCATCACGTACCAGAGGAGGTCGGCAATCCGGAAGAATGTGATCTGGAAGAAGCTGCCCCAGAAGAGCCTGAGCCGGAGGACGTGGAAGCTGTGCTGGAGGAGTCTGACGGTCTCAGAGTGATCGAGGCCGAGATGTCGGAGCAGTGGGACGATGAGCAGGTGGTGAGTGGAACTCGGTGCCAAATCCCAGAAAACAGGCCTGTGTTCTCGAGCGATCCGTCTTCCGGTCTGTCACTCCGGTATCAGGAAGGAGAAGGGCCCTTCCCATTCCACGGGCAGGTGGTGTGGATCGCGGGGGTGATTGAAGGAAAGAAAAAATGGGAGGAGATCTGGGCAGAGCTGCGCCGACCAGGAGAGGGCACGATGGCAGGACGGTGGACCAGCGGGTTGCTAGTGCATACCAGCCCGTCTCACCGGTATGGCTTCATCCGGGAAGACTATACCCATGACAAAGTCTACGTTAACGCTAGCTCTGTGAAATTTCAGAGGCCCCTGAGGGAAGGAGATCGGGTCACCTTCCTTAAAGAGGATGGACCCCAGGGGTACTTTGCAGTGGCGGTGATCCTATTGTGCCCGGTGCACGATCCGGGACTATTGTCACCTGCTGGAACACAGGCATAGAGCCCAGAATAAGACAGTGAGTGACCATGACCCTTTGAAAAAAAAAAAGTTGTGCTTGTTGCACTTGAATAAGGAAACGGGACTGTTCTGCGTCCCTGTGGGCAGAGGAGCCCTGTAGCACCGGAGTCGGGTGCAGTGTGGCCGGTATGGGCCACGATTGAATATTTTTCCGCTCCCCAAGTTCTGTTGCACATGTGCGCCTCCCCTGCTGGATTGTAGGAACTTTAACCCTGAGGGCTTACGCGCCCTTGGACTGAAAACGGACTGTATGTGGCTGCTGCAAAGGACTTTGTTTTAGTTTGTTATGTGTAACCTGAATTTTACCCCTAGGAAAGAACTGCACACATGCGTTAAAGGGCCGCACTCCGTGCAAAGGAGGGAGGGGGAAGAACTTAACCAAGAGGAATCATGTCAGTATAATGTGGACTGTAGCTGCTGGGACTGTGGTGAGTCCTAATGTGAACTGTGTG
>JARQOD010006777.1:0-41502 GCA_033576555.1 Oophaga sylvatica | reverse complement strand
ATTTGAAGTAAAGGAGGCCTCTAACCTGCTCAGCGGTTACCCGAATGTGCATTCTCCACCCCGACCAGCTCCCCGGGATCTACGTGAACCATCTACCAGTAAAAGGTATGAAAAGAAGCTATTTTGTGTGTGACTGAATTATTATCTATACCCTGCATCATCATCACCATAGACTTCCAGGGACCCGTCTCACCTGTGGGAGACTACCACCCAGCTGCCCCCATAACATCCCCTGTGAAAGTCCTTATAGCAGCGCTGGTTCAATTAACCAGATACCACAGGTGGCGTCACGAACTACCTATCCTAAATATCCCCTGTAAATATTCCCCATTGGATGAGCGCCCAGGGCCACGGACCGAGCCACCGCTACCAGTGACAACTCCCATAGATTTCCATGGGCTCGGCTCCGATTACCCCATTGCCCCGGTACTAAGTGCGACTCAATCTTTGGCGTCACAAACAGGATCCGAAGCTTGCAATTGTGAGTCCTGTGTGCCTATGTTGAACTGTTTGGTGAAAAAGACTGTTTGCTGTATTTGGCGCCAAATTCCGCCATTTTACCGCCATGTTCGCGCCCTCAGGCGCTGGTGAAGAAGGGGGGCGTACCTGAAAAAGCACGCTGTTGCTTGGACACGCCCCCAACCTGCACCCCAAACTGCATCGCAAGCCACATCGCGAACTGCATAGCAATCGGCATCGCAAACTGCATCGCAAACTGCATTGCAATCTGCATCGCAAACTGCATCGCAATCTGCATCACAATCCGCATAGCAAACTGCATCACAATCTGCATTGCAATCCGCATCGCAAACTGCATCGCAAAATAGAGCGGCATCATCCGAGCGCCAGTGAAAAGGTCCTGTCTCCACCGCTGTGCCTGCGACGCTGCAGCCTGTAAAAGAGGTAGGCTCAGATTAACCAAGGGGGCATCAATATGTCGCAGCAACCGGCAGACGGAGCGGCCCCCGCTGGAGGCCCTTATAGCCCACCGCTAGGCGTCGTGCCGCAGGATGGGGGTGCAGGCCCCTCACCTGGCCCGGTGGTCCCGCTCATGCCGCTAACCCTCCCATACATGCCTGGAGCGAAGTGGCTCCCCCAGTACAGCGGCGAGCCAGACACCCTGCCAGGATTTAAACTGAAGATATGTAGTATTTTAGATATGTACTCAATGACTGAAAAGCAAAAAGCTGCTGTGGTAATAGGACAGTTAGCTGGTGCGGCTGAGAGAGAAGTAGAGACTTGGCCCATTGCAGACCAGGAGTCGGTACCTGCGATACTCTTAAAGCTACAGGCCATCTTCGAGGACCGTACAGAAACGGATCTCCGGATGGCATTTTATCAGTGCTTCCAGGGACCGGGTGACAGTATTAGGGACTACGCCTGCCGACTACAGGGGGCCCTGCGAGCTCTCAAACAGGCTAACCCCACAAGTCCCATTGATGAGAGCCAAATGTTAAAAGAGCAATTCGTGCGGGGACTGAGGTCTCCAGAGGAAAGGAGGACTGTAAACTGGTGGTCCTTGGATCATCCAGATGCCACTTTTGATGCTCTAAAGGACATGGCGATAAAGGGACTGCGACCCCTGGAAAAGCCTGAGGTGGCAAATCAGTATCACCCGGGTGAAGCCACTCTTAAGCCGGCAGTACCCACCTTTTCCCCGCAGGTGGCAGAAGCTACAATGCAGGTGGCGCCCCCTAGTGAGTTGGAATGTCTGCGCTCAGAAGTGCGCCAGCTGACTAAGAACCTGACCACTGTAATGAATGCCCTGCAACTGCGGAAAGAGGAAGGAGGAAAGATCCTACTAGCCGACTGTCCGGAGGATGTCCCTTGGATGAACCGGAGGAAATGGAGGATGTCGCCACACCGGAGGAGGACCACGCCACCCCCAGGAGCGACTCCTGATCAACATCATCCTCGGCGGGAGATCGTCTGCTACCGCTGCAACCAAAAAGGTCATATGGCTCAGCAATGTCCTTTAAACGAGCCGATCCTGGGTCAGAGGGCCAACACCCAGGAGTAGACTCATCAGGCCCCTTAGACTGGAATCGCAGGTTCGTGGTTGGACGGCCCTACCTGTCCATGATTCTGGACGGGATTGCAATCCCTGCACTGCTGGACACTGGATCTCAGGTGACCATCATACCTGATGTCCTTTACAATAAATTTTGGTCCATGGACAGTCTCCAGCCCCCAAACCCTGACTTGACAGTGTACGCCACCAATGGTCTCCCTGTTGAAGTAATTGGAGCCAAAAACGTGGACGTAAAAGTGGGCAGGGTGGAGCTGAAGGATCAGGGACTTTTAGTGGTAAAGACTGTAAATGAGGAGAATGCCTTAAATGTGATACTAGGTACTAACGTTATCAGTAACTGTCTGGGAGAAGTTGTGTTTTTGCTCCAACAGCTCGCTGAAGTTGCCAAGCCAAAGCAGAAGGGAGTGATCCAGAGGGAGATCCGGGCCCTGATGTGCCAGCAGCAAGCGAAGCTTACAGATGGTGAAATCGGTAATGTACGGGTCACAGACTCGAACCCCATTGTAATACCCCCAATGAGTGAAATGTTAATATGGTGTAGAGCAGCCATAGGTCTGAGGGGACAGAACTACCAAGCAGTAGTAGAACCCCATCGCTCAGAACACAGACCTACACTCATGATTGCTAGAGGGGTAGTGGAAGTAATAAATGGGAGAGTACCAGTACGACTTCTCAACTGGGGGGACGATGAAGTAAATTTGCCACGTTATGCTACAGTTGCTAAATTACATGCCGTAGATAATAATTCTATCCTCACAACCGAGTCCTTAGCCTCCCGCCAATCAGCGGAGGATAATGATCCGGCAACCCCGGTAGCGGACTGGTGTCAGCAGCTTCATATTGGGACAGACACCACTTCCGTCCACCAGAAACAGGGGGTACTACGGGTGGTACAAGAGTACGCACAAGTATTTAGCAAGCACCCACTTGACTTTGGGACAATTAAGGGAGTACAGCATCATATCCCTACAGGCAGTCATCCTCCCATCAAAGAGCGGTACAGGCCTATACCTCCAGCCCACTATCAGAAAGCTAAGGAAATGCTGCATGACATGAAGAAAGCCGGGGTGATAAGGGATAGTTGTAGCCCCTGGGCAGCACCTCTGGTTCTAGTGAAGAAAAAGGATGGTAGCATGCGAATGTGTGTAGACTATAGGCAAGTAAATCGTATAACACATAAAGATGCATACCCATTACCACGCATAGAGGAATCCTTAGCTGCTCTGAAAACGGCTAACTACTTTTCTACCCTCGACCTTACTAGTGGGTACTGGCAAGTGGCTGTGGCTGAGGAGGACCGGGAGAAAACTGCTTTCACCACCCCAATGGGACTCTGCGAGTTTGACAGGATGCCGTTTGGTCTCAGCAGTGCCCCAGGAACATTCCAGAGGGTGATGGAGAGCTGTCTGGGACATCTCAACTTTGAAACCGTGTTGCTGTATCTGGACGACGTGATTGTCTACTCCAAGACATATGAAGATCATCTGAAGCACCTGGCAGAGGTATTTGAGTCACTGTCCAAGTTTGGGATGAAACTAAAGCCCTCTAAATGCCACCTGCTCAAACGGAAGGTACAGTACTTGGGACACATTGTCAGTTCTGAAGGAGTAGCGCCGGACCCCGAGAAGGTCACAGCTATTCAGAAATGGCCAGAGCCGAAGAACCTAAAGGAGGTGTGTCAGTTCCTGGGACTAACAGGTTACTACAGGAGGTTCGTGAAAGATTACACTAAGAAGGCGGCGCCTTTACAGGACCTCCTGGTAGGACAACCTCTTAAGAGCAGAAACCTTCCATTTAATTGGGGAAAAGAACAAGCTGAGGCATTCAAAGAGATGAAAGAGATCCTTACCGGCGATGAAATCTTAGCCTACCCAGATTACAGCCAACCGTTCCTGCTATACACAGATGCCAGTAACGAAGGATTAGGAGCGGTCCTCAGTCAGAAGCAGAACGGCCAAGAAAAAGTCATCGCATATGCCAGCAGAAAACTCCGGCCAACTGAGAGGAATCCGGAAAACTATAGCAGCTTCAAACTGGAGTTCCTGGCGCTGGTCTGGGCCATTACCGAAAGATTTAAACATTACCTTGCCTCCAACAGGTTCACTGCGTTTACAGACAATAACCCCTTGACGCATCTGGAAACAGCCAAGCTGGGAGCCATGGAGCAACGTTGGATGGCTCGGTTGTCAAATTACCAGTTTACCATCAAGTACAGGGCAGGCCGTAAAAATGCCAACGCGGACGCCTTGTCCAGAATGCCGCATGAATCTGACACAGAGGAAGAGTCAGACGATCTGGAAGAAATTGAGCTACCTGCGTTCCACCGAAATGGGATGGTCCAAGAGCAACGAGTCTACAGAAAGCGGTGTGGTGAGATGTTGAACCCTTTACCTCATCACAGCTGGAAAGAGACTCAGGACAGCGATCCCGTGGTCAGCCGTGTTAAGGAGCTGATAAAACAGGAAGGTTCCTCCTTGGAGAAAGATGCATCCATGCCAGCAAAGCTCCTGTGGAATGAAAGAAGCCGGTTGTTCATATACCGAGAGAAGTTGTGCAGGAGATACGTCGACCCAAGGACCCATGAAATGGTTTGGCAGATAGTGGTCCCCAAAGCAGACATCCAAATGGTGTTGGAAGCTTACCACGATCAAGCAGGACACTTTGGCTGGAAAAAGCTGGAGACCCTGTTGAGGTGTCGGTTCTACTGGGTAGGCATGCGCAGCTCCATCGAGAAGTGGTGCCGGAACTGTGGACCCTGTGGTCTCAGACGAAAAGACTATCATAGTCAGAGAGCACCCCTGCAGCCTATCCGGACGACTCGTCCCCTGGAGATCGTAGCATTGGATCACGTCAAGTTGTCCCCAAGCAGGTCAGGATACTCATATGCCCTGACCATGGTGGATCACTATTCCAGGTTTCTGGTGGTCGCCCCTGTCAAAGATATGACAGCAGAGACAGCAGCAAGAACCTTCCAAGCCAGTTTCTGCAGACCACACGGATATCCCGAGCAGGTACTGACTGATCGAGGTCCTGCATTTGAAGCTGAACTGTTTCAGGAATTCTGTCAACTGTATGGATGCAAAAAGATCAGAACAACACCATACCACCCTCAGACCAACGGCCTTTGTGAAAAGATGAATCACATTGTCATGGATTTACTGAAAACTGTACCCCTGGAAGAAAGGAATCGGTGGCCAGACTTGTTACCCGACCTGGTTGACTTGTACAACCACATCCCAGTAAGTTCCACTAACTGCACTCCAGCTTACCTTATGAGAGCAAGACCTGGAAGACTGCCAATGGATTTGGAGCTGGGAGTGGTAGAACCAGAGGCTGATGACAGTGTTGAAGATTGGGACACAACTCGACAGGAACAGTACAAGCGAGTACAAGCCTGCGTAGAAGACAGTCTCAACAAAGTAAGAGAAAAGCAAGAGACGAACTATAACAAAAATGCTCCCGCTAAGCCTTTTATGCCTGGAGAAATGGTGCTCAAAAGGAAAAGAAGAACACACAAGTTGGATGATCAGTGGGAACAGGAGCCATATGTCGTGCAAAATTCCAATTTTGATAACAGCAAGGTCTGTACCATCAGCAAGGATGGAGGAAAAACGACGGCAACCGTGTCTAGAGATCATTTAAAGTTGTGTCCTGGCCCATTAAAGCTCCGTGAAGAAAACCCTGTTGTCAATCAGAAAGAAAATGCTGAAGCGGTCATACACACGGATTTGGGAGATTTACCTGTGGATTGGCCCAGATTGGGAGACGCTGTAATTATTCCTGTGCTGCAGTTTTATCAACCGCAAGAGGAGTCTCTACCTCCAGTCTTACCAATTGTGCCCGTTGAGCCAGTTCCAGAAGAACCTGTTCCGGCAGACCCTCAACCATCAGAACCCCAAGCAGCGGACCCGCAAGAAGCAGCACCACAAGAAGTGGAGTCCTGGTGAGCTGGTGAAGCAGTACCGCCTCCTCCAGTCACTAGCATGCTTGCCAGGTCCCTAGAGAGGTGGAGTCGTGTCTATAGTTTGCCGTTACGCAGAACAGAAAGGTTAGAGACTACTATACCTGACGCTACCCCACGTAGGTCAGAACGTATCACTAAAGGTAAACTACCTATTCGCTATCAGGAGTAGTCCTAGTAGACTAGTTAGCAAGACCCAGATAGGGTTTATTGCATCTGAAAAAATGTATAAAGTTTGAAAAAGTATTAATGTAATTATTTGAAATGTGATTTAACCCTTCATGGACTGAGAGGCTGTGGACTGTGCCAGCCCAAGAACTTGTTTTGTGAATAGTTGCGCTACGGTGCATTATCTTGGTTTGACATGAAACCATTACTATCAACCTCTGAAGAAAAACCCGTATGGTGGGCCTAGAGTGAGGTCTGCAGTCGGAAGTCCTGCAGCCCACCCAGGACCCACGTGGGAGGTTTTTGGTGCGGGTCCTCCACAAGTATCTTGTATATATGAACACGTTTGATATCTTGATATTTTAATACTTTTGTATTTTTCCTATTGTACAAATTGTAACGTTCAAGAATTCGTACCTCCCGGATGGGAAGAGTTATAATGTTTATGTTAATGCAAAACAAAATGATCTTTTTGTCTTTTACAGCCCGGGAGTGCTGTGTTTTACCAAGGGGGGATGTGTAGCCCAGCTACGCAGGCACACACATAAAATCCAGGAGAATGCACAGGAAGGTAACCACAAAAGCTTGTTATCATTCACTGCCACTCACACTTTCAGACACACCCACCAGGGGTTTAGGAGGTGGTGACACGTAGCAGAGTGAGATAGTTTCCTGTCTTCAGACAGTGCAGTTCAGTGCCAGTTCATTCTGGACTAGGAGAGAGGACTGAATCCTCGCAGAGCTAGCGTAGCTCACCTGGGAGAGAAGTGGAGGCTAGTACGGGTGAAGTGCATCATCCTAGCCTAGTCAGAGCTACCCTTAATCAGTACCTCAGTAGAAGCTGAAGCAAGGAGGAAACTGAGAGCTGCTCAGCGAGCTCGGAAGAAAGCTGACTATTTCCATCTAAAGCTGCAAGTGCTTATGCAAAGAGCAGAAGCAGGGCGAAGGGCGCAGTGGAGAAGTTAGAGAAGTGCTACAGGTATTGGATTGCCTGCACTAAATTGCCGGACACCGGGGTCCGAAGCGTTGCTACAGTTTCAAGCTTAGTAACAAGAACACCGGAGGCATCTGGACTACAGGTCGCAGAGAGCAGCCCTAAGTGTCAATACGTAACCGGAGACAGGGAAAACAGGAGTCTAGCCTGATCAGCAAATATAGACTTCGTTTTCACCACTTAGAAGTTTCCACCACAACGTTGGCCGGGCAGTATAGCTATTGAGAAAGCTGGAGATTCAGAGTTAACTTCGCTTCAGGCAAGTTGGACTCACCTACATTTGAAGTAAAGGAGGCCTCTAACCTGCTCAGCGGTTACCCGAATGTGCATTCTCCACCCCGACCAGCTCCCCGGGATCTACGTGAACCATCTACCAGTAAAAGGTATGAAAAGAAGCTATTTCGTGTGTGACTGAATTATTATCTATACCCTGCATCATCATCACCATAGACTTCCAGGGACCCGTCTCACCTGTGGGAGACTACCACCCAGCTGCCCCCATAACATCCCCTGTGAAAGTCCTTATAGCAGCGCTGGTTCAATTAACCAGATACCACAGGTGGCGTCACGAACTACCTATCCTAAATATCCCCTGTAAATATTCCCCATTGGATGAGCGCCCAGGGCCACGGACCGAGCCACCGCTACCAGTGACAACTCCCATAGATTTCCATGGGCTCGGCTCCGAGTACCCCATTGCCCCGGTACTAAGTGCGACTCAAGACGCCATAGATTGAGGGTGACTGCCGCGAGGACATTAGTGCATGATCACGTTCTATGTTCGCTTAGCAGTTAACTGTGTACCTGGGTGCCTGACAGGACACAGAAGTTTGTCTCAGAGGCTCTGTGACGTAACAGGTTCGCTTTCAACGCTAGACAGCACCCTAGCGTGTTTATTTTGCGACTCAGTTGTGTTCAGTGAGTTTGCACACATAGCCATATAGTGCTGCGGCACTCCTAGCGGCTCTGTGGATTAACAGAGTTCGCACATATTGCCACAGCGCGTTACGGCGTTTATTTTGGCGACTCTGCGGGATAACAGAGTTCGCTTCTTGCGCCATTTTACTAGCAGCAGGCTCCGCCTGCACGGTGGACCCCGGGCTGCGAGTGCACCTCTCCACATCATATATTTGGTGCGTTCCGCAGATCCTAACACACTGGTGGATAAAACAAGACTGAGCACAAGACCTTCACAGCCGTCTACACATCATAGGGGAGATCTCATGACACCTTCTCTCCATCTACCTGATGATCCCAATGTTGCTCAGGATCTTCTTGTTTACAGTCCTGTGGAAGAAGAGGACATCTCTCTGGTGTTGACATCTTACTGAATAGATCTGGAGGAAACACATACAGGGACTGAATTCATTCTTTACATACAGATAATTATAAGCGCTGTTTATTTTGTCGTTTTGTTACCTGGTGATGTGAGGGTCTGGGGAACCTCCATCATGACGTCCTTGTACAGATCTTTGCGCCCTTCTAAATACTCCCACTCCTCCATGGAGAAATAGACAGCGACATCCTGACATCTTAAAGGAACCTGACACATACAATGATATCATCATACCCAGATCCCTTCATAGCGTTACTGTATAATGTTCCAGCATTCCCAGCAGTGTCACCTCTCCAGTCAGCAGC
Organism: Oophaga sylvatica; assembly: GCA_033576555.1. Lineage (NCBI taxonomy): Eukaryota > Metazoa > Chordata > Amphibia > Anura > Dendrobatidae > Oophaga > Oophaga sylvatica. The sequence continues at coordinate 32,706 of JARQOD010006777.1, read as the reverse complement.
TCAATCATCTTGTAGGTGAGTTCTAGGATCTTCTGGTCATTGATGTCCTCATGTATCAGGGGGTGAGGTGGAGGTCCCTTGATTGGACTCGGGGGTTTTCCACATCCCTCAAACACAGGGTCCTGACAGCGCTCACTAGAGGTCTTCTTCACTACTGTGTAATCCTGGTTATGGAGAGACACATTAATAAATCTCACTACAGACATTTCCAGAGTCCTCACCTCTCCAGTTCTGTCCATCTGTTATTCCCATAGATAAGAATGATGTAATGTGACGTCATCAGAATCTCTCACCTATCCAGTAAGCCGGAAGAGGATCTCTAGGGTGAGGTGTAATATCCTCTCTGAAATCTTGTCTCTGTCCATATCCTTCCTGGACGGGTAAATCAGGAAAATTCTCTTCTATAGAAGATCTTCACTGAGAGGATCTGATATTGTAGATACCTGAATGAGAAGAAGATGAGCCGATGTAACACAAAAATCCTGTGTAATAATACAATTACTGGAGATATTAAGGGGAAACATATGAGGAGATTTATTATTTTACAGTATTTACTTTTCTTCTTTAAATCTACAGTTAGGTCCATATATATTTGGACAGAGACAACATTTATCTAATTTTGGTTCTAGACATTACCACAATGAATTTTAAACAAAACAATTCAGATGCAGTTGAAGTTCAGACTTTCAGCTTTCATTTGAGGGTATCCACATTAAAATTGGATGAAGGGTTTAGGAGTTTCAGCTCCTTAACATGTGCCACCCTGTTTTTAAAGGGACCAAAAGTAATTGGACAGATTAAATAATTGTAAATGAAATGATCATTTCTAGTACTTGGTTGAAAACCCTTTGTTGGCAATGACTACCTGAAGTCCTGAACTCATGGACATCACCAGACGCTGTGTTTCCTCCTTTTTGATGCTCTGCCAGGCCTTCAATGTGGTGGTTTTCAGTTGCTGTTTGTTTGTGGGCCTTTCTGTCTGAAGTTTAGTCTTTAACAAGTGAAATGCATGCTCAATTGGGTTGAGATCAGGTGACTGACTTGGCCATTCAAGAATATTCCACTTCTTTGCTTTAATAAACTCCTGGGTTGCTTTGGCTTTATGTTTTGGGTCATTGTCCATCTGTAGTATGAAACGACGACCAATCAGTTTGGCTGCATTTGGCTGGATCTGAGCACACAGTATGGCTCTGAATACCTCAGAATTCATTCGGCTGCTTCTGTCCTGTGTCACATCATCAATAAACACTAGTGACCCAGTGCTACTGGCAGCCATGCATGCCCAAGCCATCACACTGCCTCTGCCGTGTTTTATAGATGATGTGGTATGCTTTGGATCATGAGCTGTACCACGCCTTCGCCATACTTTTCTCTTTCCATCATTCTGGTAGAGGTTGATCTTGGTTTCATCTGTCCAAAGAATGTTCTTCCAGAACTGTGCTGGCTTTTTTAGATGTTTTTTAGCAAAGTCCAGCCTAGCCTTTTTATTCTTGATTCTTATGAGTGGCTTGCACCGTGCAGTGAACCCTCTGTATTTAATTTCATGCAGTCTTCTCTTTATGGTAGATTTGGATATTGATACGCCTACCTCCTGGAGAGTGTTGTTCACTTGGTTGGCTGTTGTGAAGGGGTTTCTCTTCACCATGGAGAGTATTCTGCGATCATCCACCACTGTTGTCTTCCGTGGGCGCCCAGGTCTTTTTGCATTGATGAGTTCACCAGTGCTTTCTTTCTTTCTCAGGATGTACCAAATTGTAGATTTTGCCACTCCTAATGTAGCAATTTCTCGGATGTTTTTTTTTTTCTGTTCTTGCAGCTTAAGGATGGCTTGTTTCACCTGCATGGAAAGCTCCTTTGACCGCATGTTTCCTTCACAGCAAAACCTTCCAAATGCAAATGTGTCGACCCGCCACCACAATTGTGGGTTACCAGGGCAATGGGGTACTCAGAGCCGAGCCCGTAGAAGTCTATGGGGATTGTCACAGGTAGCTGTGGCTCGGTCTGTGGCCCTGGCGGTCTGGCGTATGTTGGGGATATATTTACAGGGGATTGATTTATGTACAGTTCGTGACGCCACCTGTAGTATTCTGGTAATTTGTACCAGCGCTGCTGTAGATCTCTGAGGGGATGGTGAGGCAGCTAGATGTCGGGTCCCCTACAGGTGGGACTCTTCCCTCAGGTCGGTAGTTAGGTAGGGATTGTGCAGGCATGCAATAATAACTCAGTCTCACACGGTCAGCGTCTTTCCATACCTTTACTTGTAAGATGTTCAAGCAGGTCCCAGGGAGGCTGATGGGGTTGATGGAGGATGAGCTTTGAGGCAACAGCTAAGCAAGTTAGGGGCCTCCTTTACTGTCCAATGAAGATGAGTACGACCAGCCTGAAGCGTAGTCCCTCTATGATTCCAGCTTATCCAAAGCTGTGCTTCCCAGTCAGTTTAGTGTTAGGAGCCTTTCTATGAGGGAGCTGAATTCTTATTTTGTCCTGCAGAAACTCAAAGTCTTCACTTCCCCTGACCCCAGTTACGTACTGACTATAAGGGGGTGTTTGCCGCGACCTAGGGTCCGGTAAATCTCTGGTTTTCTCTTCACTATGCTTGTAACAATAGTGATTCTTCGGTCCCAGTGACCGGTAGCAATGTGCAGGACTCTTCCAAGCCAAACGCACTTTTCCAATAATCTTCCTTCCACTTTGCCCTTCGATTTGCTCGACTCTTAATAGCTAGTTCAGTCTTTCTTCCAGTGGGGCACAGCTCTGACTAGACTAAGGTGAATTAGACCACCTGTACCAGCCTCCACGTTCTGAACTGAAGACAGGCTCAAACTGGACACGTCTACTCTGTCCAAGGACAGGAAACTGACTGACTAGAAATCACTCCCTTCCACACCCCTGCTGGGTGTGTCAGAAGTGTACATGATGTCATGAAGAGACCTTAACTGTTACCTCTCCACTCATCCTCCTGGTATTGTGTACCAGGGCTACACATTCCCCCATGGTAAACGACAGCACTCCCGGGCTGTAAAATACAAAAGAGACATTTTGTTTATGCATGAAAACATTAAACAATTAACATTGGTTCGTCCCATCCGGGAGGTGAGGATATCTTGAACGTTGCAAACATTAACATTTATAGAAATACAAAAGTATTAAATAGCATTCAATAAATATACGGTATACTTGTGAAGGACCCGCACCAAACCTTCAACGTAGGTCCTGGGTGGGCTGCAGGACATCCGAATGCAGACCTCACTCAGTGCCACACCACACGGGTTTTTGGTTCAGAGGTAAGTCAAGGTTTCATGTGAAACCATTAAAAAGGCACCAAGTGCAACTATTTACAGGATACAGTTTTTGGGCTGGCTCAGTCCTCAGCCTCTGAGTCCATTGTTAAACGAAGACATAATAGGGAAAACACATTTATATATATAGACTTTTACAATGTTCACATAAATTCGTTATAACTACTGCTGATATCTAATGGGTAATTTCCCTTTTGTGATTCTCTCTGATCTACGTGGTGTAGTCTCAGGTATATCAAGTTGCGATCTGTCTGCACTGCGTAACGGCAAACTATAGAACTGCCTTAATCTTTCTATGGATCTGGCAAGCGTACTGATGGCTGGGCGGTGTGAGTCAGCTTCACCAGGAGATCCCATAGTATGGGGCGCTGCTTCAGATGATCCATCTTGAGGTTCCACAGGTTGAGGTGTTGCTGGATGGGTAACTCCTGAGCGGGCTCAACTGGCACCACAGGCACAACTGGAGGTAAAACTTCCTCTTGTGGCTGATAAAACTGCAACACTGGAATTATCACAGCATCTCCCAGTCGGGGCCAATCCGCAGGAAAATCTCCCAGATCGGTGTGTATGACCTCTTCCTTTCTTTCTCTTTGATTGAGGACAGGGTTCTTTTCACAACTCTTTAAGTGTTCTGGACACAACTTCAAATGATCTCTGGACACAGTGGTTGTTGTTCTTCCTCCGTCTTTACTGACGACACAAACTTTTCTGTTGTCGTACTTAGAATCTTGTATGACGTAGGGTTCTTGCTCCCACTGATTATCCAATTTGTGCATCTTCCTTTTTCTTTTAATACTACCTCTCCAGGCATCAAAGGCTTGGCAGGAGCATTTCTGTTGTAAACATCTTCCTGTTTCTCCCGTGCCTTATTGAGACTTTCCTCCACACAGATTTGTACTCTTCTGTACTGCTCTTGCCGATTGACGTCCCAGTTTTCCACGGCATCGTCTGCCTCCGGTTCTACCACTCCAAGTTCTAAATCCATTGGTAGTTTTCCGGGCCTTGCTCTCATAAGATAGGCTGGAGTGCAGTTAGTTGAGCTTACAGGTATATGGTTATACAAATCAACCAAATCAGGTAGTAAATCCGGCCATCGATTCCTGTCTTCCAACGGTATGGATCTCAACAAGTCAAGGACAATATGGTTCATCTTTTCACAAAGACCGTTGGTTTGAGGGTGATATGGTGTTGTTCTTATTTTCTTGCACCCGTACATATGACAGAATTCCTTGAATAAATCGGCTTCAAAAGCAGGTCCCTGATCGGTTAAGACTTGCTCCGGATACCCATGCGGTCTGCAGAAAGCTTGCTTGAAAGGTCTTCGCGGCCGTCACTGCGGTCTGGTCTTTCACTGGAACAACCACCAGAAATCTGGAGTAATGGTCCACCATGGTCAAGGCGTATGAGTATCCAGATCTACTCGGCGACAATTTGACATGGTCCAGGGCCACAATCTCCAGGGGACGAGTCGTCCGGATAGGTTGCAGGGGTGCCTTTTTGACTACCGTAGTCCTTTCTTCTGAGACCACAGGGTCCACAGTTCCGACACCACCTCTCGATGGAGCTGCGCATCCCTACCCAGTAGAACCGGCATCTCAACAGGGTCTCCAGCTTTCTCCAGCCAAAGTGTCCTGCTTGATCGTGGTACGCTTCCAACACCATTGGGACGTCTGCCTTGGGGACCACTATTTGCCAGACCATTTCATGGGTTCTGGGGTTGACGTATCTCCTGCACAACTTCTCACGGTATAGGAACAACCTGCTTTTCTCGTTCCACAGGAGCTTGGCTGACATAGGTGCATCCTTTTCCAGAGAGGAGCCTTCCTGTCTTAACAACTCCTTGATGCGGCTGACCACTGGATCACTGTCCTGAGTCTCTTTCCAGCTATGATGGGGTAAAGGATTTAATGTTGCACCATACTGCTTTCTGTGGACTCGATGCTCGTGGACTACCCCATTTCGATGGAACGCAGGTAGCTCAATTTCTTCCAGGTCGTCCGATTCTTCTTCCGTGTCAGAGTCATGCGGCCTTCGGGACAACGCATCAGCATTAGCATTCTTTCGACCTGCCCGGTACTTGATAGTAAACTGGTAATTGGACAACCGAGCCATCCATCGCTGCTCCATGGCACCCAGCTTGGCGGTTTCCAGGTGCGTTAAGGGTTGTTGTCTGTAAACGCAGTGAACTTATTGGAGGCCAGATAGTGCTTAAATCTTTCAGTAATGGCCCAGACCAGCGCCAGAAACTCCAGCTTGAAGCTGCTATAATTTTCCGGATTCCTCTCAGTTGGCCTGAGTTTTCTGCTAGCATAAGCGATGACTTTTTCTTGGCCATTCTGCTTCTGACTGAGAACTGCTCCCAACCCTTCATTACTGGCGTCGGTGTACAACAGGAACGGTTGGCTGTAATCAGGATAGGTTAAGATCTCATCACCTGTCAGGATCTCTTTCATCTTTTGGAATGCTTCAGCCTGTTCTTTACCCCAATTAAAGGAGGGTTTCTGCTCTTTAAGGATTGTCCTACCAGGAGGTCCTGTAAAGGAGCTGCCTTCTTCGTGTAATCTTTCACGAATCTCCTGTAGTAACCCGTTAGTCCAGGAACTGTCGCACTTCCTTAAGGTTCTTCGGCTCCGGCCACTTCTGGATGGCAGTGACTTTCTCTGGGTCCGGCGCTACTCCTTCCGAACTGACGATGTGCCCCAAGTATTGTACCTTCTGTTTGAGTAGATGGCATTTTGAGGGTTTTAATTTCATCCCGTACCTGGACAGGGACTCGAATACTTCTGCCAGGTGCTTCAGATGGTCCTCATAAGTCTTGGAATACACGATGACGTCGTCTAGGTATAGCAGCACGGTTTCAAAATTGAGATGTCCCAGACAGTTTTCCATCACTCTCTGAAATGTTCCTGGGGCACTACTGAGCCCAAACGGCATTCTGTCGAACTCACAGAGCCCCATTGGGGTGGTGAAAGCCGTTTTCTCACGATCCTCCTCAGCCACAGCCACTTGCCAGTAACCACTAGTCAGATCAAGGGTAGAAAAGTAGTTAGCCGTTTTCAGAGCAGCTAATGATTCCTCTATGCGTGGTAACGGGTATGCATCCTTGTGTGTTATGCGGTTCACCTGCCTGTAATCCACACACATTCTCATACTACCATCTTTCTTTTTAACCAGAACTAGAGGGGCTGCCCAGGGGCTACAACTATCCCTTATCACCCCAGCTTTCTTCATATCATTCAACATTTCTTTAGCCTTCTGATAATGAGCTGGAGGTATGGGCCTATACCGCTCTTTGATGGGAGGATGACTGCCAGTAGGGATATGATGTTGTACTCCCTTAATTGTCCCAAAATCAAGTGGATTTTTGCTAAACACTTGGGCGTACTCTTGCACCACCCGTAATACCCCTTGCTTCTGGTGAGCGGGAGTGGTGTCCGTCCCAACATGGAGTTGCTGACACCATTCCGCCACCTGGGTTGCTGGGTCATTGTCCTCCTCTATTTGACAGGAGTCTAAGGACTCAGCCGGGAGAATAGAATTATTATCAACAGCATGAAGTTTAGCAATGGTTGCATAACGGGGTAAATTTACCTCATCATCTCCCCAATTGAGAAGCCGTACCGGTACTCTTCCATTCACCACCTCTACTACTCCTCTAGCAGTCATAAGTGTAGGTCTATGTTCTGAATGGTGGGGTTCTACTACAGCTTGGTAATTCTGTCCTCTCAGACCTATGGCTGCCCTGCACCAAATGATCATTTCACTCATTGGGGGTATCACAATAGGATCTGAGTCAGTGACCCGTACATTACCAATTTCGCCGTCGGTAAGCTTCGCTTGCTGCTGACACACCAGGGCCCGGATCTCTCTTTGGATTACTCCTCTCTGCCTTGGTCGGGCAATCTCAGCGAGCTGTTGGAGTAAGAACACAACTTCTCCCAAACAATTACCGATAATGTTAGTACCCAAAATGATATTTAAACCGTTCTCCTCATTTACAGTCTTTACTACCAGAAGCCCTTGGTCTTTCAACTCCTCTCTGCCCACCTTTACATCTACACATTTTGTTCCGAGTACTTCTACAGGAAGACCATTCGAAGCATACACAGTAAAGTCAAGGCTCGGAGGTTTAAGACTGTCCATTGACCAGTACTTGGTATATAGAGCATCAGGTATTAGGGTCACCTGGGACCCAGTGTCTAACAATGCTGGAACAGCAATACCATCTAGAATAATAGACAGGTAGGGTCGCCCGCCCACATACCTGCGGTTCCAGTCTAGGGGGCCTGACGGGTATTCTCCTGGGTGTTGGCCCTTGGACCCAGGTTCTGCCCGTTTAAAGGACACTGTGTAGACAGATGACCTTTCCGGTTGCAGCGGTAACAGATGATCTCTCGACGAGAAGGGTGTTGATCAGAGGTTGCTCCTGGGGGTGGCGTTGTCCTCCTCCGGGGGGGCGACGTCTTCTTTCTTCTCCGGTGCATCCACGGAACGTCCTCTGGGCAGTCAGCTAACAAGATCTTCCCTTCCTCTTCTTTCCGCAGCTGTAGGGCACTCATCACAGCGGCCAGATTTTTAGTCAGCTGGCGCACCTCTGAGCGCAGACAGTCCAATTCACTAGGAGGTGTCACCTGCGTTTTGGTTTCTGCCACTAGCGGGGAACAGGGGTTACTGCCGGTTCCAGAGTGACTTCACCCTGATGATGTTGGGTGGCCACCTCAGGTTTGCCCAGGGGCCGCAGCCCTTTTATTGCCATGTCTTTTAGGGCATCAAAGGTAGCATCCGGATGATCTAAGGACCACCAATTTACAGTTCTGCGTTCCTCTGGGGATCTCAATCCCTGTATAAATTGTTCTTTCAGCATTCTATTCTCGTCGATAGCATTTAAATTGTTAATTTGCTTGAGGGCTCTCAGGGCTCCCTGTAGTCGGCAAGCATAGTCCCGAATGCTGTCACCTGGCTGTTGTGAACAGTGATAGAAGGCCAACCGGAGATCCGTTTCTGTGCGGTCTTCAAATATGGCATGTAGCTTAAGGAAGATCGCAGGTACCGACTCCTGATCAACGGTATCCCAAGTCTCCACTTCCCTCTCAGCAGCGCCAGTTAGCTGCCCTATTAGCACAGCAGCTTTTTGTCTCTCAGGCATGGAGTACATTTCTAGGATGCTGCATAACTTCCGCTTGAAGCCTGCTAATGTGCCTGGCTCACCGCTGTATTGGGGAAGCCATTTCGCCCCAGGCATATATGGGAGCGTTAGTGGCATGATCGGGACTACCGGACTGGGTGCAGGGCCTGCGCCCCCATCTGGCGCTACAATACCAGACGGTGCGGGATTGGGGACTCCGGCCGGGGCCGCACTGTCAGCCGGTTGTTGTGACATCTTAGCGCCCCCTTGGTTAAACGGAGCCTACCGGTTTCAGATGCTGCTACTTCACAGGCACCGCAGTGGGAACAGGACCTTCGTCGCAGGCGCTCTGATGTCAGAGCGTTCACTTCCTGTCGCAGGACCTGCAGCTCTATTTTGCGATGCAATTTGCGATGCGGATTGCAATGCAGATTGTGATGCAGTTTGCTATGCGGATTGTGATGCAGATTGCTATGCAGTTTGCGATGCGGTTTGCGATGCAGATTGCGATGCGGTTTGCGATGCGGTTTGCTATGCAGTTCGCGATGCGGTTTGCAAAGCAGATTGCTATGCAGTTTGCGATGCGGTTTGCGACGCAGATTGCTATGCAGTTTGGGGTGCAGGTTGGGGCGTGTCCAAGACTTTGCGCGCTTTTTCAGGTCCGCCCACCTTCTTCTCCAGCGCCTGAGGGCGCGAATATGGCGGCAAAATGGCGGATTTTAGCGCCAAACAATAGCAACAGTCTTTTTCATCAAAACACTCCACAGGCACACAGGGCTCGCAATGCTGCAAGTTTCGGATCCTGTTCGTGACGCCAAGTTTTTTGTGTCGACCCGCCACCACAATTGTGGGTTACCAGGGCAATGGGGTACTCAGAGCCGAGCCCGTAGAAGTCTATGGGGATTGTCACAGGTAGCTGTGGCTCGGTCTGTGGCCCTGGCGGTCTGGCGTATGTTGGGGATATATTTACAGGGGATTGATTTATGTACAGTTCGTGACGCCACCTGTAGTATTCTGGTAATTTGTACCAGCGCTGCTGTAGATCTCTGAGGGGATGGTGAGGCAGCTAGATGTCGGGTCCCCTACAGGTGGGACTCTTCCCTCAGGTCGGTAGTTAGGTAGGGATTGTGCAGGCATGCAATAATAACTCAGTCTCACACGGTCAGCGTCTTTCCATACCTTTACTTGTAAGATGTTCAAGCAGGTCCCAGGGAGGCTGATGGGGTTGATGGAGGATGAGTTTTGAGGCAACAGCTAAGCAAGTTAGGGGCCTCCTTTACTGTCCAATGAAGATGAGTACGACCAGCCTGAAGCGTAGTCCCCTCTATGATTCCAGCTTATCCAAAGCTGTGCTTCCCAGTCAGTTTAGTGTTAGGAGCCTTTCTATGAGGGAGCTGAATTCTTATTTTGTCCTGCAGAAACTCAAAGTCTTCACTTCCCCTGACCCCAGTTACGTACTGACTATAAGGGGGTGTTTGCCGCGACCTAGGGTCCGGTAAATCTCTGGTTTTCTCTTCACTATGCTTGTAACAATAGTGATTCTTCGGTCCCCAGTGACCGGTAGCAATGTGCAGGACTCTTCCAAGCCAAACGCACTTTTCCAATAATCTTCCTTCCACTTTGCCCTTCGATTTGCTCGACTCTTAATAGCTAGTTCAGTCTTTCTTCCAGTGGGGCACAGCTCTGACTAGGCTAAGGTGAATTAGACCACCTGTACCAGCCTCCACGTTCTGAACTGAAGACAGGCTCAAACTGGACACGTCTACTCTGTCCAAGGACAGGAAACTGACTGACTAGAAATCACTCCCTTCCACACCCCTGCTGGGTGTGTCAGAAGTGTACATGATGTCATGAAGAGACCTTAACTGTTACCTCTCCACTCATCCTCCTGGTATTGTGTACCAGGGCTACACACAAACACCACACCTCAAATCAACTCCAGCCCTTTTATCTGCTTAATTGAGAATGACATAACAAAGGTATTGCCCACACCTGTCCATGAAATAGCCTTGGAGTCATTTGTCCAATTACTTTTGGTCCCTTTAAAAACAGGGTGGCACATGTTAAGGAGCTGAAACTCCTAAACCCTTCATCCAATTTTAATGTGGATACCCTCAAATGAAAGCTGAAAGTCTGAACTTCATCTGCATCTGAATTGTTTTGTTTAAAATTCATTGTGGTAATGTCTAGAACCAAAATTAGATAAATGTTGTCTCTGTCCAAATATATATGGACCTAACTGTATAAAGCAGAAAATCTGTGTGTGGTAGCCTGTGGAATAAAAAAAGCACATTTTTTTTTACCCAGTTTGAGTGAAATTTTGCACGGTCCGTCTTTAACACCAGATTAAAAATACTGCAAACATTTCAACTCAAAATATCCCCCCTTCACGGGATTTGTCCCCCCGAATTTAGGCTCTATCACAATAAAGGAGAAAATGGGTGTCTGTGTGTTGGATGCAAAACCACAGTTGTTGCCCAAAATGTCCTAAAGATTTAGAGGGACAGCGCCCAAAGAGTCGCTCTTAAAGGGGCAGCAACCATATAGTCGCTAAGGTGAGGCAACCTGATGAGTCGCTCTAAAGTCTGTAATTATAGCAACGGCAGTAGCATAAGTAACTGTGAATTGCCTCACAGTAAGATCGTTCTGGTTACCTATAGCAACCAGAGTGCATCTTTCAGCATTGACTCTCCTGAGGTAAACTGAAAGCAGAGCTCTGAATGGTTGCTATGGACAACTACAGCAGTCTGACTGTGAGGCAGTTGTACATTTTCTGCTTTATATATAGATTCACCTATTAGATCTCTGATCAGTTTAAGGTGATTACTAAGGGTCATAATACTAAGAATTGGTTTTTAAAATGGCGCCAAAATGCAACCATTTATAGGGCAAATTAATCCAAAAGCTAAGAAAGCAAAACTGCCTCAATCAGCTGAGACAAGTGAATAAGCCTAAATAAAGTGATGCGGAAACATCTGAACAAAAGGATGAACGTCGTCAAAATGACGCAGGCAGGCTGACCTGAGTATGGAAACGTTTCACTACAACCCAATTCAGGACTATAGGTCTTAAAGTCATAATAGGCAACATGGACACAATATGAGAACATGGTCAAGCAAAAAAGTTTAACTTTAAATCGCCTGATATGTGGTGGTCAAATGGTAATGTCGTCTACTAACCTCCCTAAATCTGACATTTCCCTCTCTGTGGGCGGCACCATAATAAAACCCCGGCAGCAGGCTCGCTGTCTGGGTGTTATGTTTGACACCAATCTCTCCTTCACCTCCCATATACAATCTCTTGCCAGCTCTTGCTGCCTACACCTAAAGAACATCTCTAGAATCCGCCCTTTTCTCACCATGGAAACAACAAAAACCCTCACTGTAGCATTGATCCACTCCCGCCTGGACTACTGCAACGCTCTATTACTTGGCCTCCCCATTACTCGACTATCCCCTCTCCAGTCCATCCTTAATGCAGCAGCCAGGGTCATCCATCTGGCTAATCGGTACTCGGACGCGTCCGCTCTTCGCCAGTCCTTACACTGGCTGCCCATTCATTATAGGATCCAATTCAAAGTACTGGTTCTCACCCACAAAGCTCTCCACAGTGCAGCACCCCCCTACATCTCCTCCCTCATTTCTATCTATCGGCCTAACCGACTGCTGTGCTCTGCAAATGACTTTCGACTAACCTCTGCACTAATCCGTACCTCCCACTCCCGACTCCAAGACTTCTCCAGCGCTGCGCCAATCCTCTGGAATGCTCTACCCCAAGAAATTAGGACTATCCACAATCTGCATGGTTTCAGGCGCTCCCTCAAAACACATCTGTTCAGAGCGGCCTATCACATTCACTAATCAAAGTCATTCTCTGTGTAAGTGTGTGTGTGTAGCCCATTCACTGTCTCCATCCATCCCTCACTCCCTCAAGATGGCTGAACCATCATTGTAAATGCACCATTGTATATACACACCTGTACTTTGTATCTCCCCCTACCTCATTGTAGATTGTAAGCCCTCACAAGCAGGGGCGGCTTATTTTGCTTTAATTATTGTATTGTTAACGTTGTTACTTATGACTTGTGTTTTGAAACTGTTAAACTGTAAAGCGCTGCGGAATATGATGGCGCTATATAAATAAAGATTATTATTATTATTATTATTATTAATGTCAGTTTGCCACCTTTAAGTCTACCTCCCACACCACTTTTTTCATACATGTCGGGAACAACTCATGAGTCTAAGCATTTACTGCAAATTATTAGGCGATACACTTCATCTTTCCAGATAACATCCTTTGGTACAACAACTGGACTTAAGGAAGCAGCATTTATGGCGACTTTTCAAGTCCAGGGTGTGACAGTGTCACCAGATTTATATGTGAGGGGAGGTATGTGTCACACAGGATGCTCTCCTGTGTGAACTAAAACCTACTTTATTTATCTGCCAGCATGTTATATGCTGGTAGGTTTACTGTTAAAGGAGGTGCGGTTTTATGGGAATGCCAAAGAGGGCGGGAGGCATTCCCCCTACCTCCCCTCAGGGTGTGGCTGAGCAATGTATAAAAGCTCAGTCCTGTTTTTTTTTCTCTGAAGTGTGGTCTGGAGAAGAAAGTCTCCAGACAGTATAGTGGAAGCTGCAGAGCTTACCACAAGGACTTTAGCAGTGCAGTTTATGCTACCGAGAGCGGGTGGAACCCACTCATCTATGGACTGAGTCATTGTTTGTTTTTTTATGTTTTTCCCGTTTAACCCAGAAGGGTCATGTTTACTTTTCCTGCGAAACCTGCATGAGTTTATGGCTGATAATAAACCAGCAGAAGGAAAACCTGAGAACGTGTGTCCTGAGTCTACCTCCTGGAGAGCCGAGCGAGTCGTCTTGCCACAGGTGGTGTGAGAGTGCGTGCAGGATTCCAGGAACACGTGTACCTGCTACAAAGACCGGTGGATGTCCTGGGTGAAGGCTGTCAGCCAGCCAGAGAAGTCCGGCAGCATGGAGGAGCTCGTTAAGCACCTGGTCCAGGCCCAGCAGAGCATGCAGCAGCAACACCTACAGAGCCAGCAGAGCATACAGCAGAGCCAGCAGAGCATACATCAGGCCCAGCAGAGCATGCAACAGCAGCACCAGGAGACGACCAAATTGTTGCTTCAGCAGATCCAGTTGCAGCAAAAGTCGCAGCAGCAGCACCTGCAGGAGGCGCAACAGCAGATACAGCTTTTGGCGGACGCCATCCAGAGCAGGGCGGCCACCCCAACCCCAGGGCCGACTGATGATTCTCACGTCAGGAAGGCGGTAAGGCGGGCCATGCAGAAGATGACCCCTGGGGATGATGTAGAAGCATTTCTGACTGTTTTTGAGAGGGTGGCTGATCGGGAGAGACTTCCACCAGCACAGTGGGCAGAGGTTCTGGCACCATATTTATCGGGTGAACCCCAAAAAGCGTATTTTGACTTGGCTCTGCAAGATGCTAAGGAGTATCCCAAACTAAAGACAGAGATCTTAGCACGTCTGGGAGTAAATATGGCAGTAAGAGCCCAGCGAGTTCATCACTGGGCGTATGCTAGCAACAAACCCCCTCGTTCACAGATGTTTGACCTACTGCATCTTGTTCAGAAGTGGCTACAACCGGACTCCTCCACTCCGGCCCAGATGGTTGAGCGGGTGGTGATCGACAGATTCATGCATTCCCTTCCCAAGTCAGTACAGACCTGGGTTGCCCAGGGTGATCCTCAGAACGCAGATGACTTTATCGGCCTGGTAGAGAGGTACCAGGTAGTTGAGAGATCTCTTGGGAAACCGGATGCAGTAATTTCTCCCTACTGGGATACCCAAAAGGGGGTGGGTTCACCACGGAAGGGGTCTAGAGCCACCACTGGGGGGCGTCCCACTCCTATTAAAGGGGCCTTTAGAACAGTGGGGAAAGATATAGTTTGCTGGCGATGCCACAACCCTGGACATGTAGCCGCCAAGTGTCAAATATCCCCTGAGCCCATGGACTGCAGCCTAGGCAGACGGGTCTCCTATTATGCCTATCCAGCCTGTAGCGTGGACTGTCGACCTGGCAAGGGACCGCAGGCGTGTACAGTATCCATTAATGGAATAAAAGTGCTTGGGCTGTTGGACTCCGGGAGTCTGGTGACCTTGATCAGAGCATCCCTTCCCCACCAGTTGATCCCTTCCAAAACCTGGGTGTTCGGTGCATCCATGGTGACGCCAAGGACTATCCGTGGCCACAGTAACAGTGGGGACAGACTGTGGTGCCCAGTCCCATGAAGTCGGGGTGGTAAAGGACCTGATACATCCCGTTATATTGGGCCGTGATTTTCCCTTATTCTGGGACTTGTGGGGGAAGGGAACTGTACTAAGTAGCATGGGGAAAAGTGAGATCCTTGAAGAAGAACCCCCGATAGCGTCTCAGAGAGAGGAGTTCCCACTGTGCGTCCTTGTCGGTGATGAGGGTGAGACGGTGACCGAGGAGACCGACCTACCTGCGTTAGATATGTCCAGAGAGAATTTTGGGACTGCTCAAGTTCGAGACCTGACCTTAAAAGGGGCGTTCGACCAGGTTACTGTATGTAATGGGGTTGCCCAAGAGCCGGGGGCCGACACCAGATTCCCCCCACTTTGCAGTACAGGGGGAGTTGCTATATCGGGTGGCCAAACTGAGGGGCGGTGAGATAGTGGAACAGCTGTTAGTGCCGGGGCCATACAGACGACGGGTGCTAGATATGGCCCATTCACATGTTCTGGGGGACACCTAGGGGTCGAGAAAACTCAGGAGAGGATACTGAGGAGGTTTTATTGGCCAGGGTGTTATCGAGAAATTCAAAACTTTTGTAGGTCCTGCCCCACCTGCCAAATAACCGCTCCCTCCTCCCACTTCCGTAGCCCCTTAGTTCCACTACCTGTGATAGAGGTTCCCTTTGAGAGGATTGCCATGGACCTCGTGGGCCCCATAGTCAAATCAGCTCGGGGCCACCAATATATCCTGGTCGTCATGGACTATGCGACTCGGTATCCAGAAGCGGTTCCCCTAAGGAACATGTCCAGTAAAAGTATAGCCCGAGAGTTGGTCCATATTTTTGCTCGGACAGGTCTACCAAAAGAGATTCTAACAGACCAAGGAACCCCCTTCATGAGCAAGGTGATGAAGGAGCTTTGCAGAGTCCTTCAGATAACTCAGCTGCGGACCTCGGTTTATCATCCACAAACGGACGGCCTAGTGGAACGCTTCAACAAGACCTTAAAGGCGATGCTCAAGAAGGTCGTTGAAAAGGATGGGAGAGACTGGGACTACCTGCTCCCATTTCTGCTTTTCTCGGTCAGAGAAGTTCCTCAAGCCTCCACTGGCTTCTCTCCATTTGAGCTCTTATATGGGCGGCATCCAAGAGGTCTCCTAGACATCGCCAAGGAAACTTGGGAGGCTGAAGTCACGCCACACCGGAGCATCATCGAACATGTCGCCCAGTTACAGGAGAGAATGTCAAAGGTGATGCCCATCGTAAAGGAACATCTCCTCCAGGCGCAGGAAGCCCAGGCGAGGGTCTATAACCGGTCGGCGAGACTAAGACAGTTCCAACCCGGAGACCGTGTTTTGGTGCTGATCCCTACCGTCGAGAGCAAGTTCCTCGCCAAATGGCAAGGTCCATAAGAGGTGGTGGAGAAAATCAGCGAGGTTAATTATAAAGTCCACCAGCCTGGCCGAAGAAAGGCACATCAAATATATCATGTAAACTTGCTCAAGCCGTGGCGGGACCGTGAACCTGTGGAAACTCCTTGCCTGGGAGCCGCACCAGAAGGCAAGGAACCTTGGGAGGAGGTCACTATTGCAGAGACTCTATCACCGGCCCAGAAGCAACAGTGTCGAGAATTACTACAGCAGAATCGGGAGCTGTTCTCAGAGTTGCCGGGGCATACACAAGTGGTAGAGCATGACGTGCTGACAGAACCGCATGTACGAGTGAATTTGAAGCCGTATCGGATTCCGGAAGCACGCCAGGAGGTGATCTCGGCTGAGGTGAAGAGGATGTTAGACCTCGGGGTAATAGAGGAGTCAAAGAGTGGGTGGTCGAGCCCAATCGTCCTCGTGCCGAAACCCAATGGAGAGTGGAGGTTTTGTAATGACTACCGTCGGCTAAATGAGGTATCCAAATGTGACGCGTACCCGATGCCCCGCGTCGACGAACTCATCGAGAGGCTTGGACCGGCGAGGTACATCACCACTCTTGACCTGACGAAGGGCTACTGGCAGATCCCCATGTCCCAGATTTCTCAACACCTGATGGCTGTTTTCAATACAAGCGGATGCCGTTCGGACTACAGGGGGCCCCAGCCACTTTCCAGAGGGCTATGGATCGGATCCTAGCCCCACATAAGTAGTATGCCGCAGCCTACCTCGACGACATTGTGGTCTTTAGCCCAGACTGGGCTAGTCACCTACCCAAACTACAGGCCGTTTTGGACGCGCTAAGGAAAGCAGGATTTACCATAAATCCGATAAAGTGTGCCATCGGAAAAGAGGAGGCCAAGTACCTGGGCTATGTTGTTGGGAGAGGCGAAATAAAGCCGCAAATCAAGAAAGTGGAGGCCGCAACCGCTCTCAAAGAAGCAGGTGAAAGCATTCCTGGGAATGGTGGGATACTACCGGCGGTTTATCCCGAATTTCGCCACGATGGCCGCTCCACTAACAGATCTTCTAAAAGGCACCAAATCAACCATGGTGAAATGGACGGAAGAAACGGAGACCGCATTTCAAAAGCTGAAGCTAACACTGTGCAAGCAGCCTGTCCTGGTCGCGCCAGACTTTAAAAAAGAATTTGTGGTCCAGACTGACGCATCAGAAGTTGGTCTAGGGGCCGTACTCTCCCAAGAAATAAATGGGGAAGAACATCCCATTCTCTATCTAAGCCGAAAGCTGTCCTCCTGTGAGAAGAACTACGCCATAGTAGAAAAAGAGTGTTTAGCCATAAAATGGGCCGTGGATACACTGAAATATTACCTACTAGGCCGGAAGTTTAAATTAGTATCAGACCATGCCCCGTTGAGATGGTTGAGGGAAAAGAGGGGAAAAAATGCTAGGGTAACTAGATGGTTCCTAGAGCTTCAAGATTTTAACTTTCACGTGGAGCATAGGCCAGGGAAGTTACATGGGAATGCAGATGCCCTCTCTAGGATTCCCTGTCTGGTGTCAGAAGTTACCCAAACCCCCGGCTTTGGGCAGAGGGGGGAATATGTGACAGTGTCACTGGATTTATATGTGAGGGGAGGTATGTGTCACACAGGATGCTCTCCTGTGTGAACTAAAACCTACTTTATTTATCTGCCAGCATGTTATATGCTGGTAGGTTTACTGTTAAAGGAGGTGCGGTTTTATGGGAATGCCAAAGAGGGCGGGAGGCATTCCCCCTACCTCCCCTCAGGGTGTGGCTGAGCAATGTATAAAAGCTCAGTCCTGTTTTTTTTTCTCTGAAGTAACATAGTAACATAGTAACATAGTTATTAAGGTTGAAGGAAGACTTTAAGTCCATCTAGTTCAACCCATATCCTATCCTAACCTGCCCTAACATGTTGATCCAGAGGAAGGCAAAAAAAACCCCAAGTGGCAAACAGTAAGCTTCACATTGGGGAAAAAAATTCCTTCCCGACTCCACATACGGCAATCAGACTAGCTCCCTGGATCAACGCTGTATCTAGGAAACTAGTGAATATAGCCTGTAATATTATACTTTTCAAGAAAGGCATCCAGTCCCTTCTTAAATTTTAGTAAGGAATCACTCATTACAACATTAGACGGCAGAGAGTTCCATAGTCTCACTGCTCTTACAGTAAAGAATCTGCATCTGTGATTATGACTAAACCTTCTTTCCTCCAGACGTAGAGGATGCCCCCTCGTCCCCGTCACAGGTCTAAGAGTAAAAAGATCATTAGAAAGGTCTTTGTACTGTCCCCTCATATATTTGTACATTGTAATAAGATCACCCCTAAGCCTTCGTTTTTCCAAACTAAATAACCCCAAGTGTAATAACCTGTCTTGGTATTGCAGACCCCCCAGTTCTCTAATAACCTTGGTCGCTCTTCTCTGCACCCGCTCCAGTTCAGCTATGTCTTTCTTATACACCGGAGACCAGAACTGCACACAGTATTCTAAGTGTGGTCGCACCAGTGACTTGTATAGAGGTAAAATTATGTTCTCCTCATGAGCATCTATGCCTCTTTTAATGCATCCCATTATTTTATTTGCCTTGGCAGCAGCTGCCTGACATTGGCCACTAAATGTGAGTTTGTCGTCCACCCATACACCCAAGTCTTTTTCAGTGACAGTTTTGCCCAGTGTTTTACAATTAAGCACATAATTATACATCTTATTTGTTCTACCCAAGTGCATGACCTTACATTTATCCCCATTAAAGCTCATTTGCCATTTATCAGCCCAAGCTTCTAGTTTACATAAATCCTCCTGTAATATAAAATTATCCTCCTCTGTATTTATTACCCTGCAGAGTTTAGTGTCATCTGCAAATATTGAAATACTACTCTGTATGCCCCCTACAAGGTCATTAATAAATATGTTAAAGAGAAGCGGCCCCAATACTGACCCCTGTGGTACCCCACTGCTAACCGTGACCCAGTCCGAGTGTGCTCCATTAATAACCACCCTTTGTTTTCTATCCATGAGCCAGTTCTTAACCCACTTACCATATTTTCCCCTATCCCCATTGTTCTCATTTTATGTATCAACCTTTTGTGTGGCACTGTATCAAAAGCTTTTGAGAAGTCCATGAACACCACGTCCACTGCATTCCCTTGGTCCAGTCCTGAACTTACCCCTTCATAAAAGCTTATCAGATTAGTCTGACAAGAACGGTCCCTCGTAAACCCATGCTGATACTGTGTCATGAGGTTATTCAGCTTCAGATACTCCAATATAGTATCCCTTAAAAAACCCTCCAGGATTTTACCCACAGTAGATGTTAAGCTCACTGGCCTATAATTTCCAGGTTCAGTTTTTGCCCCCTTTTTGAATATTGGCACCACATTTGCTATACGCCAGTCCTGTGGTACAGACCCAGTTATTATGGAATCTTTAAAGATTAAAAATAATGGTCTATCTATAACTGTACTTAATTCCTGCAGTACTCGGGGGTGTATCCCATCCGGGCTCGGGATTTGTCAACTTTAGTGATTTTTAGACGCCGCCGTACTTCCTGCTGGGTTAAGCATGTGACATTTAATGGAGAAATTTTTTTATCTCTGATCATGTTATCTGTCATGGGATTTTCTTGTGTAAATACAGTTGAAAAAAAGTCATTTCGCATATTGGCTTTTTCCTCATCCTCATCCACCATTTCACCCAGACTATTTTTAAGGGGACCAACACTATCAATTTTTTAGTTTCTTGCTATTTATGTAGTTAAAGAATATTTTGGGATTATTTTTACTTTCTCTGGCAATGAGTCTCTCTGCCTCAATCTTTGCTGTCTTGATTTGCTTTTTACAGAATTTATTCAGTCTTCTGTATTTATTTAATGCCTCTTCACTACCTACTTGCTTTAATTCCCTAAACGCTTTCTTTTTGTCCCTTATTGCGCCCCTTACAGCTCTATTTAGCCATAGTGGTTTCCTCCTAATTCTAGCATGTTTATTCCCATAGGGTATATACTGTGCACAGGTCCTATTCAGGATACTAATAAACGTCTCCCATTTTCTTTGTGTATTTTTATGTCTCAGGATATCGTCCCAGTTTATTGCACCAAGATCATCTCTCATCCGTTGGAAATTTGCCTTCCTGAAGTTTAGTGTCCTTGTAACCCCTCGACTACACATCTTATTAAAGGATACATGAAAGCTTATTATTTTGTGATCACTATTACCCAAGTGACCCCCAACCCTTATATTTGATATGCGGTCTGGCCTGTTGGATAATATTAGGTCTAGCAGTGCCCCCCCTCTTGTTGGGTCCTGAACTAGTTGTGAAAGGTAATTGTCTCTCATAGTTGCCAAAAACGTATTACCTTTGCTGGAACTGCAGGTTTCTGTTCCCCAATGTATTTCAGGGTAGTTGAAGTCCCCCATAAATGACTTCTCCTTGAGTTGCTGCTTCATCTATTTGCTTTACGAGGATATTCGTTGTTGCTTCCATTATTTTAGGAGACTTATAACAAACCCCTATCAATAATTTATTATTTTTCCCCCCTCCCCTAATCTCCACCCACAGAGACTCTACATCTTCATTAGATTCACAGATATCACGCAGGATGGGTTTTAAGGATGATTTTACATATAAACACACACCCCCACCTCGCTTATTTTTACGGTCATTTCTAAACAGACTATAGCCCTGTAAATTAACCGCCCAGTCGTGGCTCTCATCCAGCCAAGTCTCAGATATCCCCACCATGTCATAATGTGGTCTGGAGAAGAAAGTCTCCAGACAGTATAGTGGAAGCTGCAAAGCTTACCACAAGGACTTTAGCAGTGCAGTTTATGCTACCGAGAGCGGGTGGAACCCACTCATCTATGGACTGAGTCATTTGTTATGTTTCGGTAACTGAGGAGTGCAGGTAAAAAAGGCAATACACCAGAGCAGTTGGAATCTATGAGATTGCAGTACCCTGACTAACCACCACAACTAGAGGCAGCCGTGGAGCGTTCCTACGTTGGTCCTAGACGCCTCGTCACAGCCTGAGAAACTAACTACACCTAAAGATAGAAATAGGAAAGCTATCTGCCCCGGAGCAGATCCCCAAAGAACATAGAAAGCCCCCAAACATGTAATGGCTGTTAGACAAGAAGAAATACTGACACAGACAGAAAATAGTATGAGCAAACGTTGGGGCCCAAACTAACTAAATAGAAAAGGTTGGAAGGGTACTTACTGCAATCCCAAAAAACCCTGCAAAGCACCAACTCTACTAATTTCAAAAACACCTGAGATCACACGACCTCTACCACCTAAATTAGTTCTCTGGTGTAACAAAATCAAAACAGCAGCCACTGAAGAAACTGGAAAAAGCAAAAGTACAAACATCAGTGGCTGAACTAAACTGAGAGGGCAAAAGCCCCCGGAGGGGACCCTGAAGGCCCCCACAGAAGTGCAGGACAAAATGCAAAAATAAAGCACAAAAACAAAAAGAAGAAAATGTCTTATCTGTTAGCAGGAGATGCAGACACGACACAGCAGGCTACAAGGGAAACAGGAATCATGGAGTGAGACCAGAACAATTGATCACCGGCAACCCTGATGGGAAGGCGACTCCCTTATATAAGACCAGTCAGTAACACCTGATTCCCACTCCTCACAATCTTCACTGGACAGTCTAGTACCGCTTGTAACCACCAGAGGGAGCCTCTGCTCAGAACTCATTTCAAGTCCATTCACAACAGTCATTGTTTTTTTTTTATGTTTTTCCCGTTTAACCCAGAAGGGTCATGTTTACTTTTCCTGTGAAACCTGCATGAGTTTATGGCTGATAATAAACCAGCAGAAGGAAAACCTGAGAACGTGTGTCCTGAGTCTACCTCCTGGAGAGCCGAGCGAGTCGTCTTGCCACAAGGGACAAATATAGCACAAAATAGGTTTGGTGCTTCCTGTAGCAAATCAAGAGCCAACGTTTTTACAAATTTACTGTTTGGGAGACGAACAGATGCAAGCTGATCGATGTTATGAAGCTATACCTGAGACACAAAAGACATTGAATTGAATTTTGAATTTCTAAAGATTTTTCCATCAACACAATCAATTAGTAAACCTTTTTAAAACAGCCTTAGAAAAAATGCCAAGTGCGGAATATCAGGATGTAATAAGAGCAGACAGGACACCGGCTGGTGAGCACAAAAAGAGATTTAATTCTCCCAGTGTTAACGAAGTAGCTATTGTAATGGTTGGACGGGACTTTCTAAGCCGAGATACAATTATTCAGCAACGAAGAAAAAATCTTCAACGTATTACAGAAACACATAGATCATATGATGCTCTGCAATATCCTATAACATTGTGGAATGTAGTCACATATAGTACCCACTTTAGAATAAACATCCCCACAAGGGGGCAATATACCACAATCAAGAACTAATTCACAAATAGTGGAGACAAATTAATGATGTATGCCACTGAATGGTATAAAAAATACAATATTTTATTAGTAACAAAACACATAATATTATATGAGCAACAATCTGCTAAAGGCAATGAGTAAACATATATTAAAATTTGCTATAACAAGCAAAAAATGTTAAGAGGGACGCTGTATCCATAGGAGTAAATAACTATTGGCAGCCATTTTTTGGCTAAAAAAGCCAAGTAGTAGATAACAACCAGTTAATACTGTGCATATATCTATTATCAGGCCAATAAACTGGGTTCCCCGCAGTGATACACATCACACATAAGGCAAGGATGAATCGTTAACTGGTTGTTACGATAACATAACCTATAACTGCCAAAAAAGACTCCTCGTACTCCCTCTGCGGCAGAGGGACGTCCGAGGAGTCTTTCTTTGGCAGCTTATAGGTATGTTTATCGATAACAACCAGTTTATACGATTCATCCTTATGCCTTATGTGTGATGTGGTATCACTGGGGGAACCCAGTTTATTTGGGCCCCTGATACATAGATATTATGGGCACAGTATTAACTGCCCCCAGGCAGAGGGACGTCCGAGGAGTCTTTCTTTGGCAGCTTATAGGTATGTTTATCGATAACAACCAGTTTATACGATTCATCCTTATGCCTTATGTGTGATGTGGTATCACTGGGGGAACCCAGTTTATTTGGGCCCCTGATACATAGATATTATGGGCACAGTATTAACTACTACTTGGCTTTTTTAGCCAAAAAATGGCTGCCAATAGTTATTTACTCCTATGGATACAGCGTCCCTCTTAACATTTTTTGCTTGTTATAGCAAATTTTAATATATGTTTACTCATTGCCTTTAGCAGATTGTTGCTCATATAATATTATGTGTTTTGTTACTAATAAAATATTGTATTTTTTATACCATTCAGTGGCATACATCATTAATTTGTCCCCACTATTTGTGAATTAATATTGTGGAATGGCCAAGATGGCTGTCACTGTAACAGACTGATCCCAACACTGCTAGGCCAACCAATAAAATATCAGCTATGGACTTCTATGCCTTCTAAATAATTATGAGACAACAATGTAGGCAACTTTTTCATCAATTTATAGTAGATATGTATGACAAGGTGGAAAGCGAGAGTCTTTTGTACATACAACTGACCCAACAAAAACTTACAAGAAGGCTTACCAAAAGTGTGGTCTGATGGAAGATGATCCACCCTGGGACATTGCAGGAGGCATCCCTCACTCGCTTTCCACCTCAACTTCTAATCCTGTCCCTATAATAACTACACCCTGTGCACCTTCCAATCCCCGTGATCTCTGGACAAATACAGAGAATATCCTAGAGAAGATATTCATAGAGAGCACAGGAGAGGTAATCCAGACTTACACATAAATGTCACTGCCGACATATTCAGTAAAGTCCTCCTGACTCCAGAAGAAAGGAGCAATGTATCAGTAGTAAGACTAATAGCATCAGGTTTACCGGCACCAGCTCCACCAGGCTTTGGGGTTATGGACAGAGATATTCTGCGAGAGAAAAGCCATGATATGGAAAAGATGAAAGAATTTTCCCATTAAATAGGCCTCTTTTGGTTGATGACCACAGATCGGCGTATTTGGCAATTATGGCTCCGATTCCAAGTGGAAATGGAGACTGTTTTCCTTGATGCACCAGGAGGTTCCGGTAAAACATTCTTCATTAATTTACTGCTCACAGAAATTCCCTCAATCAGTAACATTGCTCCGGCCGTTGCCTCGTCTGGGATTGTGGCCACTCTCTATAGATGGAGGCCGCACGGCTCATTCAGCACTAGGATCACCCCTGTATCTAGCGATCTTGGAAACTCCCGTCTGTAATATCACTAAGATCTTTAAGAGATCTGGAGGGATCCAATCACTTATTGGGGGGAATTGTTCTACTTTCACAGGTGATTTCTGCCAAACGTTACCTGTTCTTAAGGAGCAACTCCAGCAGACAGCCGAATACGTGTCAGCACAGCAGAGTCCTGCACACAATGAGGCCCCTGATCATGTGACTCCTGACTCCTCCCCTCCTGTGACCTCATCACAGGTCCTCTGTGTCACAGAGCAGCCATATATGTGGTGTGCGGCTCTGCAGGTGGAGTTATGTGGACATTCCCCATTACTGGGCGGGGAGGGGGTTGTATCCCCTTCAGTACTGAGACTCTTTTGGGGTCTCTGTGTGGTGTGAACAGTGACGTAACAGCTGTGGACAGAATGCGGCTTAGCTGGTTCCCAGCTCCACATTAGATCCAGTCAGACACCTGCAGGATGAGAGGACAGAAGCCCAGAGAAGTCCTCACACAATGTGATTATTTCTCCCCTAGCTCCGCTCCAACACAATAATGTAGATACCAGTGATAAGTGACCGCTCTCCACTACTCGATCAGGCATCGGGAGCTCAGACAAGCTTGTTACTCGAGTATCGCAGGTGATGGAGCGCCATGCTGGAGTTCCCAGACAATAACCAGGCGGGGATTGCCCGCCATACACGGGAATGCTGTAGCCATGTTGGCCGCTGACATCACTGTGACTGTCCGGCCGCATCACGTTATCGGGTTTATAGAAGACCCAGTGACGCGGTGCTCGGCTCACCGTCCTCATGGAGCAGCTCAGGGAGAGTTGTGATAGGAGGGAGCACTTAGATTATTGTCAGCCCCCTAATTATTATAAAGTTGTATCCTTTAGTGTCTTTCATGTGGCCCTATAAAATGACTTACGTTTATTTGTGAAAAAATTGGAAAATTGGTGAAAATTTTAAATTTTAAAAAAAAATTTTATGCCCTTAAATTAGAGAGATATATCACACTAAGAAGTTAATAACATTTCCCACATGTCTACTTTATGTCAGCACAAATTTTTAAACATAATTTTTTTTTGTTAGGAAGTTATAAGGGTTAAAAGTTGACCAGCAATTTCTAATTTTTACAACAAAATTTGCAAAACAATTTTTTTAGGGACCACCTCACATTTGAAGTGACTTTGAGGGGCTTATATTACACCAAGTACCTAAAAGCGACACCATTCTAAAAACTGCACCCCTCAAGCTGTTCAAAACCACATTCAACAAGTTTATTAACCCTTCAAGTGCTTCACAGAAACTGAAGCAACGAGGAAGAAAAAAATGAACATTTAACTTTTAGTCACAAAAATGATCTTTTAACTTCAGTCTTTATATTTTCACAAGGGTAACAGGAGAAAATGCACCACAAAAGTTGTTGTGTAATTTCTCCTCAGTATTCCAACACCCCATATGTTGGTGGAAAACCACTGTTTTTGCGCTTGGCAGCGCTCAGAAGGGAAGGAGCGCCGTTTGACTTTTTGAACGCAAAATTGCCTGGAATTGAAAGCAGATGCCATGTCGCATTTGAAGAGCCCCTGATGTGGCTATACAGTGGAAACCCCCACAAGTAACCTCGTTTTGGAAACTAGTCTCCTGAAGGAACTTATCTAGATGTGTGGTAAGC
This sequence comes from Oophaga sylvatica, assembly GCA_033576555.1. Taxonomy (NCBI): domain Eukaryota; kingdom Metazoa; phylum Chordata; class Amphibia; order Anura; family Dendrobatidae; genus Oophaga; species Oophaga sylvatica. Next base: position 6,702 of record JARQOD010006777.1, on the reverse strand, counting down.
ACTTTGAGCCACAAGTAACCTCATTTTGGAAACTAGACCCCTGAAGGAACTTATCTAGATGTGTGGTGAGCACTTTGAACCCTGTAGCAATATGTTATATGCTGAGCCGCCTCTAGGGGTCTCACTACCTGGATGTATTCAGAGGATAGAGAGGAGGGACTCGTTGGTAAGAGCATGAGACAGGAAGCATTCATGTAATGTGGCTGAGAGAACCTGCACACAATAAAGTAACCCGTTACCACAATCGTGTCAGAGGCATAAACAAGAAATAGAACATGGTGGCAGCAGGGCTGAACCTATAAAGAACAAGTGGACAGACAATCCAGGCAGCTTGTGGTACAAAGCTCAACTGTAAGTACAGTGCCCACAGTACAGCATTATGGAGACCGCATTAAAACCTCCTCAGAGACTAGACATCATGTCCTCAAATCTATCGCAGACCTGGAGACATTGGAAGGAGGAGTTTACTCTGTATGTGGATCTTACAGTAGACACCAATGATCAGAAGCGTAAGGTGAAGCTCTTCTACTATCTGATTGGAGAAAAAGGCAGAGAACTTGCTCAGACCCTGATCCAGGACGGTACAGACAGTCTGGCAGACATTGTACAGGCATTTGATAAGCACTGTGACCCCAAGAAGAATGAGACAGTGGAAAGATTTAAGTTTTTCACCAGAAATCAGGAGATGGGAGAGAATATAGACGCATATGTGACTGAGCTGAAAAGACTGGCAGCAACATGCAGCTTTGGAGAGATCAGAGATTCTCTTATCAGAGATAGAATAGTGTGCGGCATCAGAGAGCCACAGCTAAGAGAGAGACTGCTGACAGAGGGGGAGTTAACCCTAGAGAAATGCATGCAAATAAGCAGAGCTGCAGAGCTAACATGAGACAGCCTGAAGATGATGGCAGACACCACTGAGGAGCCAGTACATGCAGTAACCATGAGAGGAAAAGCAGAGCACCCAGCGAGAACAGTCAAATGCAGATACTGTGGCAGAAGACATGAGAGAGACAAAGAGAAGTGTCCAGCATATGGACAAAGCTGCAGGACCTGTGGTAAGATGAATCATTTCTCAGCTCTCTGCAGACTTAAGCCCTTTAAAAAGCACAGAGAAATTCACAGTGTGACACAGGACAATGACAGTGACAGTGCAGAAGATATTACATGGATACAGCTACAGTCTGCAACAGAGAATGTCAATACAGTCAGACAGCCAGAACCTAAAGATACAAGACAACTGTTTGCAACTCTTTTATTAAATGACAAACCCATTAGATTTCAGTTGGACTGTGGAGCAAGTTGCAATGTCATACCGGAGGATCTACTAAATGAACAGGTGTGCATTGAACCTACTGATAAGGTACTTATGATGTACAACAAAACGATACTGAAACCTCTTGGGACATGCAAACTGAAGGTTAGTAACCCATGCAACAGAAAGAGTTATAGAGCCCAATTTACAGTGCTGCAGGGTGGTGACCACGTACCGTTACTAGGTATAAAAGCAGTTCAGGCAATGGACTTAATAAAGGTACAATTCCATAACATTATGTCTGTGGAAGTCAAACAGAGTATGAAGGATATCCCAAAAGCAGACAGCAATCTAGATTTACAGATTATAAAAACACAGTATGCGGATGTATTTGAGGGTGATGGATGTTTTGAAGGAAAACACAAACTGGAAATTGATAACACAGTACAACCTACCAGATTACCAACAAGAAAAGTGCCTGTAGCGCTACTTCAGCCATTGAAAGAAGAACTACAGGATTTAGAAAAGCGAGGCATGATAGAAGTCGTCCATCAGAGCACAGACTGGATAAGTAGTTTGGTCATAGTGCAGAAACCATCAGGAAAACTAAGAATTTGTATCGATCCCAAACCACTCAACAAAGCTCTCAAAAGGAATCACTATCCGATGCCTACAATAGAGGATGTGCTACCAGATTTATCAAAGGCAAAAATATTTTCAGTTTGTGACGTAAAAAATGGATTTTGGCATGTGGAACTGGAGAATCCAGTTTATTGAACGTTTTCTTGTCCATTTGGTCGCCGTAAATGGCTGAGAATGCCCATGGGACTGACACCAGCTCCAGAAATATTTCAGCAGAAGTTGATGCAAGCTTTGGAAGGACTCCCAGGGGTAAAGACGATAGCAGACGATATATTAATAGTGGGAGAAGGTGACGATATGCAATCTGCAATAAAGAATCACGATACAAGGATGCTACGATTTTTAGATAGGTGTAGAGAAAAAAGGATAAAGTTGAACTTGGAAAAGTTGAAACTGAAAATGACGGAAGTGCCATATATAGGACATTGCTAACCTCAAATGGAGTGAAAGTGGATCCAGAAAAGGTGAAGGCGATACAAGAGATGCCTACCCCAACAGATGTGTGTGGAGTACAACGATTTTTGGGCATGGTGAATTATCTGTCCAAGTTTTGCAAGAATTTATCAGACATGTGTGAGCCAATGAGACAGCTAACTCACAAAGATGTGTTGTCGGAATGGACAGAAGCACAGGAGACGGCTTTTCAATCAGTAAAGACAGCCATTGCAGACACAGCAACCTTAAAATATTTTGATCCACAGTTAGAGGTGGTAGTCCAATGTGATGCATCAGAAAAAGGCCTAGGTGCCACATTAATGCAAGAGCGGCAACCAATCACATTTGCAAGCAAAGCGCTAACACCGACAGAGCAGGGATATGCCCAAATCGAAAAGGAGTTACTAGCTGTGGTGTTTGGAATGGAAAGGTTTCATCAGTACACATACGGTCGACAGGTAACAGTACAGTCCGATCACAAACCGTTGGAGAGCATTACAAAAAAACCTCTACTAAATGCACCAAAGAGACTGCAGCGCATGCTTCTGCGACTTCAAAAATATGATTATGAAATTGGATATTGTCCAGGAAAAGACTTGGTGATTGCAGATACTCTAAGCAGAGCGTACTTACCCAATTCAGAGGATAAAGGACAAGAAATGGACAACATCAATATGTGTGAGTATCTTGCAGTATCTAAAGATAAACTGAAACAAATACAGACCTTCACAGAAAAAGATAAAACACTACAGATATTAAAAACTGTGATCCTGCAGGGCTGGCCAAAATATAAGCAGCATGCTCCAAAGGAAGTTGCTTCATTCTTCCATATACGAGATGAACTGTCAGTACACCAAGCAATCATCATAAAGGGAGAAAGGGCAGTGATGCCGGAGACTCTGAGAAGAGACATACTACAGAAATTACACTCGTCCCACTTGGGCATTGAAGGATGTTTGCGGCGAGCAAGAGAATCAGTTTATTGGCCGGGTATGAATGATCACATAAAAAGTTACATAGCACAATGTGAGATATGTGCGTCCGGCGGGGATAAACAACCGAAAGAGCCATTGCAACCGCATGCCGTTCCAAATAGACCATGGTCAAAAATAGGAATAGATTTGTTCACATTGGAGGAAAGAGAATACCTGGTAACTGTGGACTATTTTTCTAATTTTTGGGAAGTGGACCATTTGAAGGATACAAGAGCAAGAACAGTTATTAAAAAACTCAAGGCTCATTTTGCCAGATATGGGATTCCAGAGATTGTTTTTACTGATAATGCCGCTCAATTTAGGTCAGAAGAGTTCAAGGAGTTCAGCAAGTTATGGGAATTTGAACACAATACATCATCTCCTGGATATCCTCAAAGCAATGGCAAAGCGGAATCAGCGGTGAAAACAGCAAAGAAGTTGATTAAGAGAGCGAAACAGGCAGGGACAGATGTATATCTATCTATACTGGACCACAGAAACACACCTTCCCAAGGTCTAGACAGCAGCCCAGGACAGAGGCTTCTGAGTAAACGGACAAGGACACTCATACCAACAGCTAGTCGTCTTCTGAAGCCAAATCTGGTGAGGGGAATGAGGTCAAAACTAAAGAAAAATCAGGATAGACAAGCGTTCTATTATAATCAGTCGGCAAAAGATCTATCAGAACTGAGACAAAATGACAACATCAGGATGCAGCCGAGCAAATATGACAAACAATGGAGAAAAGCAAAGATGCTCCAGAAACTAGGACCTAGATCCTACGAGATTGTGACAGAGGAGGGAAGAAAACTAAGGAGAAATCGGAGACATCTGAGGAAAACGCAAGAAGGATCTGATACATGGTCATATGAACAGTATCCTCATATCCAAGATGAGGAAACAGCAAGTCTAAGCAGAGAGGCTACACGGATGGCCCAGGTTCAGTGTGGAGATTCTGGTCAGAGACAGGCAATACCAGATGCGGTAACGCCCGAATCGAGAGAACCACCGAATAGTGGCAGTAACGCATCGTATGTTACTAGATCGGGCAGAATGATCACAAAGCCAGCACACCTCAAGGACTATATATACAACCAAGTATTTTAAAGTATCTTAATAGCATGATGCTTGCCAGTTATGTTTATGTCACCAATATCTTGAATATTGAAATGTTCACATTATGTTAGTTATATTAGCTTAGTTATTTCTTCAGTTAAAAGACAAAGGATGTAGCAATATGTTATATGCTGAGCCGCCTCTAGGGGTCTCACTACCTGGATGTATTCAGAGGATAGAGAGGAGGGACTCGTTGGTAAGAGCATGAGACAGGAAGCATTCATGTAATGTGGCTGAGAGAACCTGCACACAATAAAGTAACCCGTTACCACAATCGTGTCAGAGGCATAAACAAGAAATAGAACAAACCCCCAGGTGCTTTACAGAAGTTCGTAAAGTAGGGCTGTGAAAATAAAAAAATCTAATTTTTTTCCACAAAAAATACCTTTTAGCCCCAATTTTTTAATTTTCACAAGCGTATCAGGAGAAAATGAACCACAATAGTTGTTGTGCAATTTCTCCTGAGTACGCCGATACCCCATATGTGGAGGAAAACCACTGTTTGTATTCACATCAGGTCTCGGAAGCAAAGGAGTGACGTTTTGGAATTCAGACTTTGATGGAATGGTCTGTGGGCGTCATGTCACATTTGCAGAGCCCCTGATGTGCCTAAACAGTGGAAATCCCCCACAAGTGACCCGATTTTGGAAACTAAACCCCTCAAGGAATTTATCTAGAGGCATAGTTTTATAGTAATGATTATAATGCTTTTGGTTTTACTGGTGTATGAATTTATTATGTGGTGTTATGTGTAAGATGTGTGGAGTACATCAGTGTTGTGAATGGGCTGGTAATGAGTTCTGAGCAGAGGCTCCCTCTGGTGGTTACAAACGGTACTGGACTGTCCAGTGAAGATTGTGAGGATTGGGAATCAGGTGTTACTGACTGGTCTTATATAAGGGAGTCGCCTTCCCATCAGGGTTGCCGGTGATCAATTGTTCTGGTCTCAATCCTTGATTCCTGTTTCCTTTGTAGCCTGCTGTGTCATGTCTGCCTCTCCTGCAAACAGATAAGACATTTTCTTCTTTTTGTTTTTGTGCTTGATTTTTGCATTTTGTCCTGCACTTTTGTGGGGGACTTCAGGGTCCCCTCCGGGGCTTTGCCCTCTCAGTTTAGTTCAGCCACTAATGTTTGTACATTTGCTTTTTCCAGTTTTTTCAGTGGCTGCTGTTTTGATTTTGTTACACCAGAGAACTAATTTAGGTGGTAGAGGTCGTGTGATCTCAGGTGTTTTTGAAATTAGTAGAGTTGGTGCTTTTCAGGGTTTTTTGGGATTGCAGTAAGTGCCCTTCCTATCCTTTTCTATTTAGCAAGTTTGGGCCCCAACGTTTGCTCATACTATTTTCTGTCTGTGTCAGTATTTCTTCTTGTCTAGCTACCATTGCATGTTTGGGGGCTTTCTATGTTCTTTGGGGATCTGCTCCGGGGCAGATATCTTTCCTCTTTCTGTCTTTGGGTGTGGTTAGTTTCTCAGGCTGTGACGAGGCGTCTGGGACCAACGTAGGAACGCTCCACGGCTGCCTCTAGTTGTGGTGGTTAGTCAGGGTACTGCAATCTCATAGATTCCAACTGCTCTGGTGTATTGCCTTTTTTACCTGCACTCCTCAGCTACCGAAACATAACACATCAGATTTTAAAAGTGTGTTTTGTCAACAGGGTAAAAACTAATTTTATTAATTTGTGGATGTGTAGTACTCTTTGAAGCAATCCTTCTTACCACAGGTTTCACAATGGTAAATTGTGTCCTTTCGAATTCCCCTCTTGGAGCATACTCTACACCACTTTTGTGATCTTGCTTTCTTCGCTGTTTTGGGAACCAGTCCTGGGAAATGTTGATATAGGACAATATGGGTACCATCAGTTTCAGAAGTACTGGGACCCTCACCTTTCTGAGTGCCAAACATTAGGGCTTTGATGACTACCTCCTGAAACTGAAGGAAGGTCCCCATATTGCCTGCAAATCGGAACAGCACAAAAGCATTGTACAGTGCCATCTATACAATGTGCACGGCAATTTTTTTACACCCTACTTTAGCTTTTCGCATGGCACTGTATGATTTGAGGACCTGATCTGAGCATCTACACCCCATTTACCGATTCTAATCCAAAATACAATCTGGCTTTGAGACATGTATTGTGGTTCCACGAACAGTGACAAGGGAGCTGTTGTCACGGTATATGGTGTTCAAGATAAGGACATCCCTTTTGTCCTTATACTTAACCACCATTATGTTGTCGCTGTACTGGGCTCTGCTGTCGCCCTTTCTCAGCATTTGTCCA